>JABUQX010040420.1:5000-12500 GCA_015478945.1 Trachelipus rathkii
CCCCGCAGCCTCAGAGGGGGGGGGGGGTGTGCGAATAGTATTCAGAAGATCGGTGTATGTCGTAATGACGGTAATTCAGGAGATTATAGATGCCGAAAGTTGTCTGTTAAAGGTGTTAAAGGAACTAAGATTTTTTCCAGAACATGGAAAGCTTACGGTATGTTCCAGTCTCACTTAGAAACGTGCACCGGTGTCGAAGGATACAGGAAAAGGAGTCCTAAAGAAACCAGGAATATCCACCAATAGACCCTTCCTTATCTCAACACCTTAACCATACTGGCACTCAGTGATAAGTAAAGAAGAATTAAAAGGTTGCAAATTTTCATGTTCAGGATACAATGAAAAATTTGAAAAATAGATGTTAAAGTATTATATATATATATATATATATATATATATATATATATATATATATATATATATATATATATATATATATATATATATATATATATATATATATATATATATTCTAGTTTCCTCTAGAGATTCACATAAATGAATAAAAGATAAAAGAGAATAAAAATGTCCGATATTAATTAAGATCAATGACCGTTGGCATGGTTGCCAATTGCAGTGTAATTTTGTATATATATATATATATATATATATATATATATATAAATATATATATATATATATATATATATATATATATATATATATATATATAATCTTTTTGTTTATTGAAATAAAATTCTATATTTGATTAGTTATTTGGGGGATATATTGAAAATGCTTTGAATGTGCTCTAAAAATATATATATATATATATATATATATATATATATATATATATATATATATATATATATATATATATATATATATAGAGAAATATATAAAAAAAAACATATATATATATATTTATATATATATATATAGTGAGCGCTCCTAGCCCAGAGGTAGAGCACTCTCCTAGCATGCGAGGGGCCCAGGTTCGAGACTGGGTGGAGAGAACGTGGAGCTATTCTCATTAACTCAAGCTACGTCCTATTCAGACGTTAATGGATACATTTGTAGCGTGCTTTGCTACTAATGGGGAAACTTCCCGGCATCCGCGATAGGCCTGGCCAGCCAGCGGATTTAGCCGTTAGGCCCGTGATACCCAAGGACCTTTCGATGGGTCCCACTGACAGGTCGAGACCTTCCTGGGGAGGACGTCATATATAAAATCTCCAGTGGGGAAAGCTACTTAAGTCTACCAGGTTGGGAGAACCAGAATCCAAGGCCAAATCATAGGGAATGAGTAATATATATATATATATATATATATATATATATATATATATATATATATATATATATATATATATATATATATATATATATATATATATATATATATATATATATATATATATATATATATATATATATATATATATATATATATATATATATATATATATATATATATATATATATAAACGGTATATAGACTTAAGACATCAACAGTAATAATAGATAGTAATGCCTTAATTAAAATATTACTTGTGAAATCCTTATATAAATAGAAGAAAATCAATACTCTTTTAATAAGAGGTTGTAAGTTTAATATCAAATATATCAAGAAATTTATTAAGGAATATTAGCAGAATATTTCGACCAATCTTGGTCCTCTTTCAGGCTATTATATTATTTATGCACCGGTTAAATAAAGGTCTCGTCGTTGAGTTTCGCCCGCCCGTTCGTTCACTCGCTTTCTCGGGACCTCGGCGGTTAATGTTTTAAAAAGATTTTCTTTAATCGAGGAAGAGAAAGAAGAAAGGGTTGGTTTTTTCTAGCAAGAATTGCAGCCAATAAACCATACCTCAAAACGTCATAATATCGCGTTCTAAAAGGGTTTCACGCTGATTGCTGTTGCTAAGGTCGTTCGTTCGTTTATAATGATATTCTTTATATATATATATATATATATATATATATATATATATATATATATATATATATATATATATATATATATATATATATATATATATATATATATATATATATTTATATATATATATATATATATATATGATATATATATATATATATATATATATATATATATATATATATATATATTAGGGAGTAGGGTCAAAGTGACTCAAAAGAAAGTTGTTTTTCCCATTTTATTCTTTTAAGAGTGGGTAATTTCTTATGCATGCACAAAGTTCATAAAAATATCGTTTCTTCTAACTCTTAGATATGGAAAATTAGCCTTCCATAATATCCACTTTTTTTCTCTTTATATTTTTTAGAGTTTGGATAATATCGAAGAAGTTTTTCCTTGAATTATTGTTCGTTCCATAGTCTTTGTGCTTTTGTTGAGATCTTTGTGAAGTTTGAAGGTGGTTCCGGGTATTCTTTGACCGATAAGTAGAGTTGCAAGGACACACACACACACACACACACACACACACACACACACACACACACACACACACACACACACACACACCTTCGATTCTCAACGGTTTTCATTTTCCTCATTGTAGAAGTGTGTATGAATTTTTTCTAATATTTTATCCGTATCATCCTGTGTATATAACTATATATATATATATATATATATATATATATATATATATATATATATATATATATATATATGATATATATATATATATATATAGGATACGGATAAAATATTAGAACAAATTCATACACACACTTCTACAATGTGTGTGTGTGTGCGCGCGCTCGCTCGCGTGCGCTTGTTTTTTGTTTGTTCGTTCATCCGTTTATTTTTTGTTTAATCAGAATTAGGAAAAGTTTGAAGAAATGAGGATACTTTTTTTCTTATAGATGTGGTAAATAATTATTATTTTACTTGTTAGTTTTATGTTAAAACTTTAATATAAATAGAGAGAGAATATTCTTCATTAAACGGATCTTCTGGGCACGGAAAGAAAATAGTGTTTAATATATATAATTTATCCATTTATTTCGAGGCATAGCGTAAATAATATCATGGACGAACGACAGGCTTTTGCTTCGTCGTCGTTTAAAAAAAAAATAATAAAATGATGAGTTAATTAGTACGCTTATTTTCCCAAACTGTATAATGATATAAAATTTATTAATAAATACCATATTTTACATCAGGATATATATATATATATATATATATATATATATATATATATATATATATATATATATATATATATATATATATATATATATATATATATATTAAAGGCAGCGGAAATTTTTCGCACTCCGGCAATATATCAGAAAGTAGCCCACATAAACATGAAACAATGATTTTTTATTATTATTATATCTTATAAGAGAAATGGTCATGCGAGAAATGTTTCTTAATCGCGTTTGTATTTTTTTTTTTTTTTTCATTTTTAAATTACTCTGATGCTGTTCTGTGTGTTGTTTGCACATATTTTAAGGGTTGATCCTGTATTATTTACTTGGAATTCGTAGGCAATAAATTTTAATTAATATCTTACTAAGTAAGTCAAAATTATCCATTGTTTAATGAAGTTAAATAAATTTCAGTGATTAGGGTTATGTTGCCTTAAATCTTGTAACTATGTTGAAGAACTAGTTTATTTATTTTGGTTGAAACTTCCCATTGCGTTGGAAGTTATTTGTTTAGGTGAAAGTTTTGTGCAGAAATAAATGTTGACAATTTAAATGAAATTTCACTACCTCTTTTACACATTGAAGCTCAAATGTAATGTCGGAAAACTTCAATTGGTAAAGTGACTAATTTTTAATTTCCAAACTGTCAAGAGTAAAGATTTTGAGTCTAATTTAAATGACTTTTACTAATGGAAGAGAACGTCAATATGCAACAAGATTTTCCTATTATAAGATTGATTAGTAGCTTTAAACAAGGAATTAATAATATATACTGTAAGCCTTGACGATATTGAGTTGATATTAGAAACACGGGAAGTTTCCCTTTATATTTGCGTAGTTATATTTCCCGTTGATTTGTACAGGCGTTTATATGAAGTTAAACATATTTTGAAACTAAAATCATTTCCATGAAGTTAAAGAGATTTTGAAACTAAAATCATTTCCATGAAGTTAGAGAGATTTTGAAAGTAAAATCATTTCCATTTTTAACAAAAAGTCGAAATTTTTTTTTTTTCGAAAGTCTTTTGAAACTCGGAATACTTTGAATTATCAGAGAAAATCTCTACTGAAATATAATTAGATTTTTAAGCCTTCAAAGATAATTATTTGTATCTAGGAAACTGATTAGTATTTATTGCAAGCTTATTAATGCTCTCAAATGCACTATATGAAACACTCCTTAATGATATGAAATGAGTTGATGTCTCTCTCTCTCTCTCTCTCTTCCTCCTCTCTCTTATATATTACTGTTGTTGACATAATTAAAACACAATTTTATCTTGTTATTAACATTGAGAATTATTTTTAAAAGATAAATATATAATATCAATTTATATATATATATTATTTAGGTTATATTATCCACATATTATAACCATTCCAAGTATACTAAAATACTATAAAAATACATACTTATATAACATGGACTGAGAATAAATTTAGACACTAATTTTTAACTTGCGATGATTATGAGAATAAATTTACACATTTTTTTTACATACACTATGTACTTAAGAATATATACACTATTTTTTTATTACATATATAAATATACAGGTATATGAAATATATAGAGTGAGATGAAGAGTATGAAATATTGCATACATATATATATAATATATATATATATTATTATATTATGTATATTATATTATTATAGATTATATTATTATTATTATATATTATATTATATATATATATTACATATATATATTATATATATTATATTATTATATATATTATATATGATATATATACATTGCTGTTATTTACATATATGCATATATATATTATACATACTATGGATATACATATTACATATATTAGTTACATATATATACATATATATATATATATATATATATATAGTGAATAAAATAATAGTAACTACTGGAAGTAAATTTAAGTATTTATTTTTAAATTATTTCATTCAAAATCTGAGGAGGAGGAGTAAATAACATTTTTTGATTATTGTGAATGAAATAAAATTTAAAGGAAAAAAATTTGAAACTTTATATTCTAGGAAGAGTGAAGCTGCGTTTCTCGAGTTGTCGAGTTGTATGAAGAAAATTTCATAATTTCGTCTAATAGCAAAGGGCTGAACATTCCTTTCTATCGTATTTTCCTTTTCGTGACGCTTGGTGGTGATAAGTTTAAAAATTTATCACCTACCAACAACACATTTATTTGTAGTTATAAAATACATGTATAATAAATTAATTATAATATATATACTGGTATAATAATTTATATATATATTTATATATAATATATATATATAGAAATATATCTATCTCGGTATCTAGATAAATATATAACGGAGATATGTAAACAAATAATCTTTTGTTTAATGTTACTTTGCATATTGTTGTTCTGTTTGCTCATATATATATATATATATATATATATATATATATATATATATATATATATATATATATATATATATATATATATATATATATATATATATATATATATATATATATATAATAGGTGAACGTATACTTCGTTATAGGGAGATTTTGTGAGAGGAAACTATTAAAACTTTTGCTCTGTTTCCATTGTGCCAAGTGTCCGTCCTCTTAGCCGTTGGGTATTCCATGCCTTTGGACTCATCTTAAAGCCGGGGGGTAATTTGTTGAGATTGAATATATATATATATATATATATATATATATAGCATAAAGTGTGATGAAGATATATATATATATATATTGATATATATATATATATATATATATATATATATATTAGTCGGTGCCAAATTGTGTTTCATCGAGGAGTATGCAGAGTAGCACCTAACTTGCATTCCATTTGTTGCTTTACTCCCTATGTAATTTTAATTGCAGGTCTGTTAATTTTATACTTATTTGTAGATAAAAAAGGTTTGCAAGTTTGATTTAATTTTTATTATTATAATTATTACAGTTGTCACCACCACTCATGGTCAGAGCCATATTCGAGGAGAGGGTTTAAAACACATTAAAATTGTGAGCATCTATCGCAAATTTCGCAGATGAGCACAACGAAGGCTTTAAGATGAAGGAGGTTAAATTCGGCAAACACAGAAGATGGAAGAGAATTGCGCAAAACAGAGTTGGCTGGAAAAAAGGAAGTACTCAGCTAACAAGCCTGGAGTTACTAGTGTCAACACAAAACTCATGTGCAGATACAGGACGTCGTAAAGGTGGTGGACCGTGTGTGGGCAGCTCCCTCGAGAACTTGCCGTTGCGGTACCTATAGAAAAGAGATCAAGCTCCAACATCGCGCCGCAAAGATAGAGGGTCAAGTGAATTGGAAAGTACAGAACAGTTTATAAGCCTTTTGGCTTTTGACTCGAACCTCTCTCAAAGCTGGGTGAAACCACATCCCCTTTTAGATATGAGAGCAGTACTTCATACAAGGGCGGATAAGATCCTTTTATAATTTTAGTAACTCAGAAGAGGAAAAATAGTCTTGCAGTCTATCTAAACATGAAACCCCAGCTTCCTTGAGGACGCCCTAGCAACCAATGTGATGTAATGTTTCCAAGATATGTTTTTTTTGTTTATGTTAAGGGAGACTTGTCAACACGTGAGACGAGAAAATCATCGACAGAGATAGTAAAGTTGGTGGTCTTAAAGAGGGAGATTTGTAGAAGTTTTGTTTTTTAAAGAATTGAATTTCACAAGGTTGAGACGACCTCACTGCTAAATTCTATCGAGATCAGCAAGAATAGAATCGGATAGATTAAAACGAGAGGCAATTCTAGATGTAAAAGAGGGAACAGATATGAAATGAGTTGAAGAATGAAGAAGGGTCGATTCATCGGCATATGAGTGGATAGAGTTAGGTGAGCAGTTGAGAAGTTCATTGTTGAAAACTTGGGATAAAGTAGAATATAAGACAGGATACTGAGTAACATCAATACTAACAAGGAAGGAAGAAGACACCACCTCATCAAAAATAGCCGATATTGAGCAGTGATAAGTAAGCAAAGAGAAGGATGAAACCCAAAAGAGGGGAGCTTGAAAAGTATCAACTTGTTCATATTCGGTTAAATACCTTAGATATGTCAAGCGCCACCGCACAAGTCTCCCCATAGTTTCTAACGGCATAAAACCATAAATCGGGTTAGCTAGGAAAGTATATCACCAGTAGACTTCGAGGGAAGAAAGCCATACTGGTGATCGGAAAGAAGGCAATGAGCTTCCAGATGATCTAAGAAATCAGAATTGAGAAGGGTTCAATGATCTTAGATAGAATACAAGTGAGAGCTATTGGGCGATAGCTATAGTTAGAAGGATCAGAGTGGCTACCTTTCTTCGGAATTGGGTGGACATATGCGCGCTTCTAACATTGAATGAAAGTGCTAGTATATAGTAGAATATAGCTGAACGATGGGCAGTGCCAGCTCAGAAGTCG
>JABUQX010040420.1:25000-27500 GCA_015478945.1 Trachelipus rathkii
TTTTGCACAGAATTGTTTCAGTGACATTATTCGACAGGTTATGCGTGTTTTCACCAAAAGGAGTTGCGCTGACATTCTTGTTTTTCCTACAAATAAATTTTTTGGCCTCCTGCCAAAAACTTATGCAAATTTACCTTTCCTCCTCTTATTCTATCCTTGACGATTCCGGCACCTCTCCTCCTCTCAAATGTCCTTTGTATCTACAGGTCATTACTCATGTATGAGTACATGAGATACTGAGTCATGTGACCCGGATGACATTTCTCCCCGTGTTTTGAGTGATTGTGCTTCTGATCTGGCGCCTATCCTCGTTCAAATTCTACTCTGTGCCTTAATACTAATGCTTTTCTTCAGTGCTAAAACTGCGCATGTGTGTTCAGCCAATCCCGGAAAAAGGTCGCCGCTCTGAACCTACTAACTATCGTCCTATAGTTTTAACTTGTATTCTGTCTAAAATCTTTGAAACTCTCTTCAACTTTCATTTCCTGGGTTATCTTGAATCTCATTCCCTTTCATATCAGTAGGGCTTGCGAAGTTGGAGGTCAACTGGTGACATATTTTTTTCCTACCTCAGTGATCAATGGTCTTTTACTCTTAATTACTATGGGGAGTTGTGTGATGGCGCATGACATATACGAAGTTTTTGACAGGGTATGGAACGCGTCACTACTTTCTAAGCTCCTTTCCTTTGGGTTTACTCCGTATCTTTGTTTACTCATGTCTAGTTTTCTTTTAGATTGTTCCTTCCATATCGGCTCTTGATGATTGAGCGACCTCTTCTTTCTTTCCTGTTAATTATGGTGTTCCTCAGGGTTCTATCCTAACTTCCCAACTTTTTTCTTACTTTTCATCAACGATCTTTTTAGCTGCACTTTTAACTCTATTCACTCTATGCCGATGACTCAACTCTCCATTCTTCCACTCATTTCAAAGTTCGCTCTTCAACTTTCCGATTCAATTCTTGCCGATCTAGATGGAATTTCTCGGTGGGGTCACTGCAGTCTTGTTCAGAAATTCAAAATCTCTAAATTCTTCACATCTCTCTCAAAAACACCTCCCAACTTTCCTATCTCTTTCGACCGTTCTAACGTCTCGCCTATTAAAAGCATAAACATCCTTGGATTGAACATAAATAAGAAACTGTCTTGGAAACCTGATACCATAACGGTTGCTAAGGTGGCCTCAAAACAACCTGGGGATTCTGTTCACATTGCGGGGAATTCTTTTCTTCACTCAGTTACTCCAGTTTTGTAAGGGTCTTATCTACCCTTGTATGGAGTACTGTTCGCAAATTTGGAGGGGGCTCCGGTTCCACAATTTTTTGAATAGTGGATTGGGTTAAGTCTAAGGCAAAGAGACGAATAAATTGTTCCTACTTTCAAATTTCCTTTACTCACTCTCTCTGCGACGTGACTACAGCTGCCATTGCTTCTCTCGTAGCACAAGAGGTGCCTTGCTTTCACATGAATTTTTTGCGAGTATTGGAAATTCAAGGCTCGGTCTTTGTGGTTGGTACCTCCTCTCCAGCCACATCTGTTCTGTGGAACTACTTGCCCATCATTTGATTTTCTTGCTGTATTGAACTTCCTCCTTTTAAAGCTCACGTCTGAGCCCACCTGAGCTGGTTTGGTGGATTTTCCTTCCTTTGTTTTTATACCCATTCCTTGAATATATATATATATATATATATATATATATATATATATATATACAGTATACTATATATATATATATATATATATATATATATATATATATATATATATATATATATATATATATATATATATATATATATATATAAAGAATTTTGCGGTTTCCCTCGTGGTTTATCCTGGTTGCCTTAAAGATTTAAACAAAATAAACAAATTCGGTTTTGAATTTCGTTATTATCTTGAAAATGAGACCTAATTGTTACATTTTCACACACCTTATATATATATATATATATATATATATATATATATATATATATATATATATATATATATATATATTATTTTTATTTATATATTTACTATATATGTATATATATATATATATATATATATATGTAACAATATATATATATATATATTATAATATATATATATATATATATATATATATATATATATATATCTATCTATATATATATATATATATATATATATATATATAGTAGGATAATATGAGGTTTTATTATCAATTCCACTTTATGAGGCATTTAATGTTAAAGGACTACACCTTTTTTGAAATGTTAAATGTTAGACTAAACGTGAAAAGCTTGTTGCTGTGCATGACTAATCCTTGGTAAGAAGGAATTGGATGTGGGACTAAGTTTTGACCGTTACCAGGGTAAGAAATACTACTACTTTGCTAATAAAATGTCATATTTACTGTAATTATTTTAGTTCATGCTTTTTTTATTATTATTCATTCTCATTTTATGAGCAATTTTCTCTTAACGAAGCTGTCATTATAATTTGATAGCTTATTGAGGGTTATTTAAGGAATGTTC
>JABUQX010040420.1:37500-50000 GCA_015478945.1 Trachelipus rathkii
AAAAATATAAAGCTGCCAAAATTCCATTTTGTTTTTTTACCATTTCTAAATTATAAAATAAAACATTATTTCCATCCTCAATAATTTATATAATATGAAAAAAAGCAATTGTATTACAAATATAGTGACTTTGAACTTAGCAAAAATAGATAAAAATTTATAAAAAGGGTTCATATACATAAGTGAAAAGTGTCTACTAACTTTAAATATACTATGGCACATTTAAACCTTCGAACTTGACTTTTTAAAATAAAACATGGTTGGTATGTGCGAGTTTGATGCGAAATTGGACACAACTTATGTCCACAAAATTTTGGGGGCATAAAAGGGTTCACCAACTTATACCTAAATGCATTATCTCACTTTTAAACCTTCAAAGTATTTACTTTCAAAATAAAATGTACCTTTACAGAGGTCATGCTTAAGAATTTTATAATTTATAAAGAAATTTAGAAATTTATAAAGAAATTTAAAAAATTTATAAATAGCTACCGGTAAATTTAAAAATTTATAAATAAATTTATAAATTTACAAAGAAATATAGAAATTTATAAAGAAATGTTTTTTTTGAAAGTGTGCTAATCTAAATATTAAGATCATTAAAAAAATACATGCCTTAGTTATTATATTTTTCAATTTTTCTAGCCAGATAATGATAAATTGTTGCCGAACTATAAATAAAACTCTTAGAAAAAAAATTGGAATACCCTAAAAAATCTGTATGAAAATTAAAAAAAAAATTTTGAGTTCTAAACGTCACATATTAAAGTTAAATTTATAAATATATTCAAATTAAATGTTTGAAAAATACTGGTAATATTTTAAAATATGTATATTTTAAATAATTACCATTTTGTTATCTATTCAAACATTTTTAAAACTGCTGGCCCCTTTTCCCCCGACTGAACCCTTTTCCCCCTGATGATTGATATATATATATATATATATATATATATATATATATATATATATATATATATATATATATATATATATATATATATATATATATATATATATAAAAAGCTTTCTGGATGCTGGAAAAAAACCGGCCTATGAAATTAATATTATATATATATATATATATATATATATATATATATATATATATATATATATATATATATATAAATATATTTTTTTTTATATAAGAGAGTAGAGAGATAGATATATATATATATATATATATATATATATATATATATATATATATATATATATATATATATATATATATATATATATATATTAAAGATCCTTCGTTATGTAGACAAAAGGAGAGAAGAGTTCTAACCAAGACCCAATAAAATAGTGAATCGAGGACGAACGCGATTCATTATTTTCTTTCTTTCGTTTACTTTTTTAATTATATTTAAAAAAATCTCAAAAGCGAGTCTGTATTTTTATTACTCGTTTAATTGGAATCGTTTTTGATGTTTTACATATTTACATTGTATAAAATGTACGTCGTCATGCGTTCTTCTCTTAACGGAAGATTATCGTCTTCTATTTCAATTTTCTTACTCTTCCTATGTGTGTGTGTGTACGCGCTCGAGTATATATATATATATATATATATATATATATATATATATATATATATATATATATATATATATATATATATATATATATATATATATATATATATATATATATATATATATATATATATATATATATAGTATAAATGTGTGTGTGTGTGTGCGCGCGCGCAGAATATTGTCAACTGAAAGCCGTAATTTTAAATAATACTTTCAAAAGTTTTTATTTTAATTTATTATTATTATTATAATATATTTTTTATATATATATATGAGTATATATATATATATATATATATATAGGCTATATATATATATATATATATATATATATATATATATATATATATATATATATATCTATATATATATATTCTTTTTACAGGTATGTGTTACTTATTTACAGTGTTCTCACGCATCCCTTCACTTAAGAGAATTAAAAAACGGGAAAGGTAGGAAGTAGGAGATGGCTTTACTATCTCTCTCTCTCTCTCTCTCTCTCTCTCTCTCTCTCTCTCTCTCTCTCTCTCTCTCTCCCATTTTCTTCTTTTTCTTCCTTCTTTCTTTTCTTCTTTCTCTTTTCCTCTCATTATTTCTCTCTCTCATTTTCTTTCTCTTCTCTCTTTCTCTTTTCTTTTTTCTCTCTTTTTCTCTTTCTTTCTTTCTCTTCTCTCTTTCTCTTTTCCTTTTTTTTTTTATCTCTCTCTCTCTCTCTCTCTCTCTCTCTCTCTCTCTCTCTCTCTCTCTCTCTCTCTCTCTCTCTCTCCTCTCGTGTAGGATTGTTTATGAATCTGTCATACCTTCTGTATGTTAATTAGTGTTAATTGATATATTGATGGCGCCGATAATTCTCGGAATTATTTTTATTATGATGTAATTACATCATATTGTATAGATTCAGATAAAAATAGATGTATATGTAGATCTATAGATAAAATATATAAAGATAATGAATATTTTACATTATATATATATATATATATATATATATATATATATATATATATATATATATAGATAAAAAAATAAAAAGTATATATATAGATAAAAATATATAGATATATATATATATATATATATATATATATATATATATATATATATAGGTATATATATTAAGCTGGGTTGAAAACATACAAAAGTTGTAGTGCAGATTTGAAACAACTTTATTTTGGTGCTCACTTCAGATACAAACTGAAATGTGTTAAAAGTAAGTTCTTCAAGATTTGTTTTCATACCCCAACTTTACCTTGAATCTTTTTATTTAAAAACAAAAATATATATATAGCCAGATATACAGTATAGCTTAAATATCCTTACATTCTTACATGCTAAACAACCTGCATAGTACAAAATCTCATAGAAAATCAGATTTTGTCTGTACTGAAGGTATTTCGATTCGAGAATGTTTGGTTTGTAGTATTGCACCATGTCGAGAAGTATGACCAACGACCCTACTAGAAACAGCGGAAACATCTTTGACATTTCTTTCAACATCGACCGAATGACACGGATACTTTGGTAGGAGAATTTGTTGATTACTAACCAAAATATCATCACTAATATCATCAAGAAGAGGTGGGGGGTGATAGGAGTACTCCCCCAGTCTATCAGTTCCATGTAGGAAGTGGCGTTGAGATTGACGTTTAGCTGCCTTTTATCAAAGCAGCGAACTTGCACATTGGTGGAGGAAATTTTCTTTCTTGCTTGAAGAATTTGTTGACATGAAAATCTTCTTATTGTTTCCCGTTCATCTGCAACACCAGCTAGCAACAAGTTTTCTGGATGACAAAAATAGGAGTTGTTTAGGAGCACTGGAGAAATGATGTTCTGATCCTCAGGAGAAAGTTTTTGATACTGTGATACCATAAAGTGAAAATTCTTTGCACCATCTTGACAGAAGGGATGGGAGCGGATATAGAACCATATGGGGGCATAGAAGTTCAGTACGAATCGTACCAAACGCCTCAGATCATCAGATGCGGATTCTGTTGAAACGTACAATCGAAGCAGTCTGTTAGCTTTAGTTAGCCACCTTGCATGGCTTAAGGCACCCGGCTGTGCAGTTTTCAAATACCGCATATTATTATGATCTGCATTTTGTACCCCTTGCTGAATTAATAAACAGATTTTTAGTAAATACAGCTGGTCAGAACTTAGATCTTTCGTAACTGTTTCAGGAACATCAACTACAGAGCCTGGAATTGGTTGAAAATTAATGATGGGTTTGGTCTGAGGATCAAATGAGAGCAGTTTGGTTATAGGTCCTTCATGTGACGATGGGCCAGTTGTCTTCCCATCAACAACACTAAATAACTTCCTGAGTGGCAGTTCATTAAAATGCAACATGCATATGAGCCATTGAAGTGGTCTTTTAAGATGTAACTCCAACAGTGTGATTATTCCATTCTTGTTACCCGTATTCACAGGAGTTCCATCGCAAATCACTGCTCTTAAAGTCTCTGTAGATCTTGTTCGTTCAATAATACCCAGAATTTCATTAAATACATCTCGAGATCTTCCTGAGTTAGGACTAACGTGATCGATGTAACATGCATCTGGAAATGACACTAGCACGTAATGTTCTTCTCTAACTTTTCTACGCACACCTCCAGTATCGACAAGTGTTTCATCTATTTTTCCATCGAAACCAATGCAGACCATACCTCTGTGTTGCAGCAAATGCTCCTCTGACTGTTTGTCTCTCCAGTATTTTCTTTGGCGTTGTAACTTACTTGGATCAACAACGTTTTTTGGTGACAGAAGTCCGAGGTCCTTGAGGGCAGCATTAACTATGAGACATGCATCTCTATTGCTCACATTTGTCCTCTCTAATGCTTTACACAACTCAGGATACTGGTTTCTATTTTGAGGGTGACATTCTTCCATTTCTTCTGATTCTAAGGAAAATGATTCTTCTAGCACATCACTCTCACTGCCTGATAATTCAACTGAACTTACACATTTTTGCGTATCTTTGTGTCTCATCTTACTTTCAAATGTCAACCGTTTCCTTTTCCTTTCCTGAAGTTTCATGTTTTTCTCTGTTCTTTCCTTGTCCACCTTTCCTATTATCATGCGTCTTGAAGTGTTTTGATCAAGCCAAAATTGCCATTCCAATACAGGGATTTTCTTTTCATTGGGACATTGACATTGATTACGTTCAACTATACCATTATGAACACACTTGCACGCGCTAATGTCGAAGAGACGAGAAAATGATTTTATTTTATCTTGATATGTTAGAGAAGATTGTTTATTTCTTGAATATTTCATCAAATCATTGACATTCACTATTAGTCTCTTCACTTTCACTATAACACTTTCAAATTCTATTGTTGGAATGCCTGCTTTATTGTATATGCCTTTAACTTCTGTTGCCACTAACTTTGCTAGATGAGTAACACTGGCATCTTTGTTGACTACTTGATGGAACTTGTAGGCTCTAAAAACATCCTCAGCCAGTGGTAGCTGATTTTCGACAAGTGGTTGTGGATAACCGAATATTGCATGCCTGTCTTTATGCCTTGTTGCACATGCCATGATACGTCTTGCAATAATAGTAATAAACACTGCACCCACAGGACTTATCTCAAACGTCGAATAGTCTGGATCTGAAATGAGACAGAAATAGCTCTCAATTAGTATTAAAACCAAATTTTGAAGAACAAAGCATATAAAATTCATAACTTAAAAATAGTAAAAAACGATGTCAAAACCCTTTTAAAAAAACTAAAGTTGGGCCCCCTAGACATTGAGTAAATGCAAAATGATTTTTTGTCCCACTACAGGGAAGCCAAGGAGCACCAATTTGACCATGTTTGGTGATTCCGGCTAATTCAGTTCAATATATATATATATTTATATATATATATATATATATATAGATATATATATATATATATATATATATATATATATATATATAGGTATATATATATATATATATATATATATATATATATATATATATATATATATATATATATATATATAGGTCCTATTCTGTTTTACGACTCCAAGTTTTAATTTTTTTTGTTTTGTTTTTAATATATTGCTACTATATGATACCAACAATGAATTTCAGTGGTAACGGACATGATTCAAAAGTTCGAAGTATTTTTAAATAATTTTTAAAAATCCCATTTTTGTTAAATATTGTTTTAAAAATGCAATATCTCGGAAAAATACGACACTTACAGAAAAACCAATTACATATTTGGAATCATCGTATAATTTATTACACAACAAAAAAAAAAAAAAAAAAAAAAAAAATCTCATAAATTAAATATCTCAAAAGTACGACACTTATAGAAAATCAATTACATATTTGGAATCAGCGTATAAGGCTTATTATAAAAATGTAAAAAATTACTAAAAAAAAAACGGCAAAAAAAAAAAAAATTAGGGGGCTCGAGCCGACGGGGGACAGAGGGGGACGTAGGGGAGGGGCGTAGGAACCCCTGCGACACCCAAATACCAAAGAGCGGGGTTCCGGACACCCCGGGGGGGGGGAAATAGTCCTACCCTGTCGTTCCCCGGAAGGCCGAGAGACCCCGACTCCTGCCATCTTTGCGGTTTACCCTTGGGTATTCCTTTAGTAAAAAAAAAAAAAAAAAAAAAATTAAAACTGACGGAGTTGTAAAAGAAAAGGCCTATATATTTTTGAATCATGTCCGTTACCACTTAAATTGATTATTAGGATCATATAATAGAAAATATATAAAAAAAAAAAAAAAAAAAAAAAAAAAACTGACGGAGTCGTAAAACATAACAGGTCCTATATATATATATATATATATATATATATATATATATATATATATATATATATATATATATATATATATATATATATATATATATATATATATATATATATATATATATATATATATATATATATATATATATATATATATATATATATATATTATTATTTAGGTAGAAATATGTTATTTCCACAGTAGGCGATGTAATTCAATGTCAGATTTGTTGTCAATGTGAGTATGTAGTAGTGAGTATGATTCCTGCTGGACGGGAGCAGTGGAGGATTTAGTTTATAATTTATGGGAATTTGATCAGATATAAATTATTTTGAACGGATAACACTATATATATATATACATAAATAAATGTATAGCATATATATATATATATATATATATATATAAACATATAGATATATATATATATATATATATATATATATATATATATATATATATATAATGTATGTGTGTGTATATGTGTGTATGTATGTATGTATATGTGTGTATATGTGGAAAAAGAGTTCTGTACGATGCACATTACTCCATCCTTTTTTATGTTATTCCTGTTCATGTTTATTCATAGCTTTAGTTTATTTATTATTAAAAAAACTTACCACTTGTTTATATATATATATATATATATATATATATATATATATATATATAGAGTATATAAAGAGTAAATATGTATATATATATATATATATATATATATATATATATATATATATATATATATATATATATATATATATATATATATATATATATATATATATATGTGTGTGTGTGTGTGTGTGAATTTATTTTATAAAATTTTTTTTATGTTTCTATTTTTATCTTCACGCTTTTTAGTTTTAATTTATTTTAATTATTTTGTGATTTTTACAAATTGAAACTAAATATGAAGAAAAAAAATGCTTAAAAAAGCAACAAAATTTTCTTAGTTTTTTTTTAATGGTTTAAATTTTAACCATTGATTTTTTTTATTGTTTAAAACTGTAAATCATGGTTTAATCATCCAACTATAGTATATATATATATATATATATATATATATATATATATATATATATATATATATATATATATATATTTATATATATATATATATATATATATATATATATATATATATATATATATATATATATATATATATATATATATATATATATATATATACAAGAGATATATATATATATATATATATATATATATATATATATATATATATATATATATATATATATATATATATATATATATATATATATATATATATATATATATATATATATATATATATATATATATAGGCAAGCGGTACATATTTAATGAATCCGTATACAAGCTTTTTGGCTTGTCCAGCGTGCCTGAATTCTTCTGCATAGTTTGCATTTATTTTGCAGTTGCTTGTATATGTAGATAATGCTAGTTTTAATTTTGTATACCCTTTGTTCGCAGATCACGTGTAATTTTTGGGAATCAATTGCGAAACAGGCGAGATGTTCCTCCTGTAATAATACGTAGGGACTTGAAACTGTGTTTGCTACATTCTCTCTCTGAGGCACCTGTTTGAAGTAAGAGTATTTAATAATGGCTGACGTGCTCGTACATTTCTTTTTACAAGATCGCTCCTCAAAGAGAAGTACTTTGCATATGCAGTTTTTCCCCCCGTTCTCTTTTTCGTTTTCGGGAGGGTGAGTTTGAGGGGTTGATGTGAAGGACACTTGCATTTGATTCGAGGGGGAAATAAATTAATTTGCAGTGGGTTTCATTGGCTTCCCTCCCCCAACATTGATTGCTTGCATGTTTGTTTGTTCAAGAGGATGGATGAGATAATTGAGAGGGAAATCGTCTAGGGGAAAACAAATAAATCATGATATTTTTTACTTGTTTTTTCTTTTCTTTTTTGTAGTGAAGCGCATCCACAGGAGAATGCATTAAATTGTTCTATAGATTATCTAAGATTATTTTTCCTATTTTTTTTTTTTTTTTTTAATTAAGATTTTTCCAGCACCCAACATTATAGAACAAGCCTATAGGGAATGGCCGTCTTTTTTTTTTTTTTTAATTATTTTTTTACTAAAATTTTTTTGCCTTTCTCCGTTATTTCTCTATCCTCCCAATCTCAATATAAAAATGATGAATATAATAATATTATTATTATTATTATTATTATTATTATTTCAATTACACATACCATTAGCAAAATACTCGAAAAACTAGTATTAAATCGAATAATAAATTATCTTAATACGAATAATATTATCAATGACTTTCAATTTGGTTTTAGAAAGAACAGATCAACAACTGAAGCCCTTGTTTGTTTGACTGAAAAAATATATGAAAATATAGAAAATAAAAATTCAACTGCACTTATATTATTGGATCTTACAAAAGCTTTTGATACAATAGATCATGATATACTACTTAACAAAATGAATAAGATGGGAATAAAGGGAAACACACTACAATGGTTTAAAACATATCTTAGTGGAAGATCTCAGTATGTGAAAATAGGTGAAACATGCTCTGAACCACTACAAACAACTTGCGGTGTTCCACAAGGATCTATTCTTGGCCCATTATTATTTACATTGTATACCAATGATGTATTTAATTCACACGACTCTTTCATGGTTTCATTTGCTGATGATATTTCAATATTAATAAAGGATAAAAATCCGGCTACACTATCACTAAAAGCAGCAGACGTCTTAAATAAGATCACAACATGGATAGATTCTAATAAACTTTCACTAAACTTGCAAAAAACGTCATACATCATAATTAGCAACAAAACTATAGCTGATAATTTCAACATAAAAATTAAAGGAGTTGACTTGAAAAGAGTCACAAATGCTAAAATACTTGGGGTAACGTTAGATGAAAAAATGACATTCAAAGAACATATCAACCAGCTAGTGAGTAAACTAGCGAAATATATGTATATACTAGTCAAATTGAAAAAATTCATTCCTTTATATATATTGAAGAAGATATACTATGCACATATACACCCACATCTATTATATTGTCTTCCAGTCTATGGTATAGCTAGCAAATCAGCTATTAATTCGGTTATTTTGATGCAAAAACGCTTCATCCGACTGTTAAGTCCAACTAAAAACTTCTATGAGCATACAGCACCTTTATTTAAAAAACTTAAAATATTACAATTTGAAGACCTATTGAAGTTATCTCTATTAAAGGAACAGCACAAGATACTACAAAATAAGGCATGTAACTTCCTAATATCTAACTTTCATAATAACCAAATTCAAAGAGATATAAATCTAAGAAATAGTGCTCACGTAAATCCTCCTTTCTATAGGTTAGAAAAAGCTAGACAAGCAGTTAGCTATAAATGTGCTAAAGTCTATAACGATTTAAAATGGGACGTCCAAAATGATTCGTGCGTTTTTTTATATTACCAAAGTACTAATATTAAATATTACTATTTTTATTATTATTATTATTATGAATATAATTTTTTATTAATATTATTATTAAAATTATTATTATTATTATTATTATTATTATTATTATTATTATTATTATTATTATTATTATTATTATTATTATTATTATTATTATTATTATTGTTGTAATCTAATTATTATTATTATTATTATTATTATTATTATTATTATTATTATTATTATTATTATTATTATTCTTTTAAGCCTTTCCGTCTTAAAACATGCTATATACATTTGTGAATTAATGAAAAGTCACATACCAAACTTGAGGTAAACAACAAAATGCATTTTATAGAGGCCGTCCTTAAGTTACTCACAAAAGTTATTGTTAGGGTGCATAAAATACTTTTCATGTTATTATTATTATTATTATTATTATTATTATTATTATTATTATTATTATTATTATTATTATTATTATTATTATTATTATTATTATTACGTATTATTATTATTATTATTATTATTATTATTATTATTATTATTATTATTATTATTATTATTATTATTATTATTATTATTATTATAATTATTATTATTATTATTATTATTATTATTTTTATTATTATTATTATTATTTTTATTATTATTCTTATGATTATTATTATTATTATTATTATTATTACTACTTATTATTATTATTATTATTATTATTATTATTATTATTATTATTATTATTATTATTATTTATTATTATTATTATTATATTTATTCCTAAAGAGTATATATATATATATATATATATATATATATATATATATATATATATATATATATATATATATATATATATATATATATATATATATATATATATATAAATAAACCGGAGGTTGAAAACGTTAATTTATATGCACTGTGTTTTGCATACTTTATGTATCTTAAAGGATTTTCGGTGAATGCACGTGTGTGTGTGTGTGTGTGTTTGTAAGTTTTGCTTCAAGGTTTTTCTACCTACTGTTTCATTCGTTTAAATGTCTTTTTTAGTATAAAATATTTTTGAAAGCCAATTAGTAACAGTTGGCTAAAGAGTTGCGGCTCTCTTTCTAACTCAGTGGAAATAATTGTCGTATAGAATTCCATTTAATTAGGTCTCTCTCTCTCTCTCTCTCTCTCTCTCTCTCTCTCTCTCTCTCTCTCTCTCTCTCTCTCTCTCTCTCTCTCTTCTCTTTCTCTTTCTATCCTTCTTTCATATATATATATATATATATAGTATATATATATATATATATATATATATATATATATATATATATATATATATATATATTCGTTTTTAGATAATTAGTAGTAACTTAAGTAATATTTTTTGTATTGTTTATTAATAAGGCGGTGATTGGTCCCGACAGTCTCCCTCATTTGATTCTCTAAACTGGTACTTTTTGAGTTTTCACCATATCTTGGTGAAAGCGTCCTGTACCGAAATTATGGGACAGTCAGTCTTTTAAAATCTTATTTATTGCTTTAACCTCTTGTTCTTTTTTTTTTAAACTTAAAGGGTTAGTTACTGTGCCAACTCTACTTTTCAAGATTTTAATAATGGTGCATTTGCTCTATTTTGTAATTTTTTGTTCCTATTAAAAATTTGTCCACTAAAAGTCTAAAACTACGACTATACCTGGAAAAATGACAGAAATAAGGATGTTGTTTTCTTCCTTTATTTACCCTATTTATTAAATTACCTAACCTAACTGTTTTGCAATCATATTACCTCTGTTTTTGTTTGTTTTAGCTTTTTTTATCACTTTTTAATCATATTTTTATTTAATGTTGCCTCTGTTTGTTTTATTATATTTTTTTAACTTTATATTTCTACCAGAAAATGCCTGTAGATTTTCGTGTCTTTAAACCGTTCTTGTTGTATATTGATTGACTTTAGATTTAAAGTTGCTGCAACAGACCGTGCTTCTCTGTACATACCCTCGCAATTGCACCCGCAAATCATGTTTGTATGTATACAATATAAAAACTATACATATACTAATACCCACACACACATTAGAATGCTTTATATATATATAAATATATATATATATATATATATATATATATATATATATATATATATATATATATATATATATATATATATATATATATATATATATATATATATATATATTATATATATAATTCGTGAGATGTGGTACTCATTGGGCTCAACCCCCTCCCCCGAAATTATTTAAGTGATCAAAAATTTATGGCTTGGGGTCTTTAATTTTCATTTTTAATAATAATAAAAGTGATAATTAATCAAAGCAAGTTAAGGCTATATATTAATGGAAACCAAGAAACGTATTTGTGGTCTGTGAAGATTTCTTATGTTAAGTTGCTGTTGAAAGCATAAAAGAAGAATCTCTCAGCGGAGGTAATACTACGAACGCTGAAATAAATAATGACTTTCTGATTGGACAACGATATGATGGTGCAGAAGCAATGAAGAAAAGTTTTAGAGGTGTTTAAGCTGTCGAAAATATCCAGCAGCGTTATATGATCATTGCTGTCATTCACATCCATGTGAAGTACAACATATTAGAAACTTTATGGTACAGCGAATGCAACTAGGTACAATCTTAGATTTTCAAGGCGGACTATTATTTTAATAGAAAGAAATAGGAAAGATTATTCCAGATACAAAATGTACAAAACTCAACACGAATGGGCTTAGCAAGGTTGATGGGAAGTTATGTTGGATT
>JABUQX010040420.1:55000-92500 GCA_015478945.1 Trachelipus rathkii
GTCGATCATCTTCAGGATTTAGAAAAGATGGACCCCTTTGCTACTACCATTTCACCTTCCGTGAAATGGCTAGCAGGTGCCAAGGAGGCACTTGCAAAATGGCTCATTTGTTGGCACAAGCGCCATCACAAAACAATGCTGGACCTACTTCCCTACCTTCGCAGGGAAACTAAGTATAGGGGTGGAGTTACGCCCCTGTATAAAGAAAGTGCGTTTTAATCCAGTGGTAACTCGTAAAATTTGTAAGTACAAAAGTAGTTTTAATAATATAGAACGTATTAGGGAGGACAGCTACCCCCAACCAAATTCGAATAATAATTACAATATAGGTAAAAATGTTGATACAATTTTGCATGCTAATAAAAATAATATCCAGGTTCATGTTCATTCAAGTGAAAATGCTACTAATGGCGTAAAACAATCTGTTTTATGCGAGAGAGCTTCTCAGTTGAGTGAAAATGAATCTTGGTATAGGGAAAATTTGATTTCCTCCGATATTAGTGTTAAGGGTAAGGATATGCATTATCAAGGTAGCGAACAGTCAGTTATAGGGCTGGAATCTTTAATTCCAAGCCAAAATACTGCGATGCGGGTTGAAAATGCAGATTCTTGCAATGGGTCAGTGCTTCCCAAAGTTTTAAATGTAAACGAATGTAAAAATTTTGCAATTAATTGTCTCCTTCGTATATATGACGCTAATTCAAAGCAATTATTTCTGTTAGATACAGGGAGTTCATTTTCTATTTTAAAGGCTTCTGCAGAACAAAGGAAAGATCCTATTGGCTTTCTTACAGCTGCTAATGGAAGTCAGATTAACATTTATGATTGTATAACTAAAAAATTAAATTTCCTGCTAAAAAGGGACTATGAGCATATATTTTTAATCGCTGATGTAATTGATAATATTTTAGGGATAGATTTTTTTACTAAATATAAATTTAACCTAGATTTTAGCTCAAATATTATAATTGATGCCACAACTGGTCTATCATGTAAAGTCATTCAAGGGAATGATTCTGAAGCACTACCCATAACAAATGATTTTAATTATATAAATTTAACTCTTTCTCCTAAACTCCCTTCTGCGCCTTCTCTTTATACTTCTCTATTAGGTGAATATAAAATGTTGTTTGATGATTTATATAAAATTTTAGAAAATGTTAATGTGAGAGATAATAATTATAATAATAATATCCCTGGGGGTAGCTATCAGGACAATGCCTCCTACAAGTGTAATAAAAATAGAAATGAAATAAGTATGAATAAAAGTGATATTAATAAAGAAAGTGAATTTAATAATACAAGTGAAATAGGCTTTACAAAATTTCCCCTTTCCCCCACTGAACAAAATTCCTTAAATGAACTAATTCCTTATAAATTTAAAGTTATGGGTTCCCCAATAAACATTAAAAGTCGCAGAATCTCTACTAGTTTATATGATAAGGCCAAAGAAGAGATAGGCAGGTTAGTAAATGCTGGGGTACTTTCTCCCTCACACTCACCTTGGGGATTTCCGATTTCGGTACTTTCTAAACCTAGTGGTGGAGTCCGAATAGTAGCCGATTTGAGATTACTGAACAAACGAGCTGTTCGAGACAATTTCAGTCTCCCTAACTTAAATGACTTTACGAACTTACTTCACGGGTGTAAAGTATTTTCTGTTTTAGACTTAAAAAAGGCATTTTATAACCTTAAAGTCCACCCTGATTGTCGAAAGTTCTTAACTATAAATACTCCTTTTGGCAGTTTCTCATATAATAGTATTGTAGAAGGCTTCCATTCCAGTCCCACTAGTTTTACAAAATACATATCTTTAATTCTTTCTAAAATCCCTAACATTTTTATATATATTGATGATATCCTCATCGCCACTCCTACTCATGATGAACACATGAAGATTTTAGAAATGGTACTAGACCGGTTGAAATCTTTTAATTTGAGACTTAGTGCTGATAAGTGCCAAATTGGACAGTCTCGGGTTACATATTTAGGTTTTGATGTGTCCGAAGGCTCCATGCTCCCTAATGAGGATAAAACCACTGCTATTATGAATATCCCAAAACCCAAGACTATCAAAGATTTACGTTCTTTCATAGGCAGTCTAAACTATTTTCGCTCTTCTCTTCCTGGTATTTCTGAAATTATTTCTCCTCTTCTTTCTTTTCTCAAAGGTGCACCATACTCTCAACGCAGAGTAAAATGGAATCCTGAGGCAGAAGAAGCCTTTAATATGGCCAAATTGGCCCTCAAAAATGCTATACCTTTGGGTTTTCCTTCTAATAATGCTCAAATATCTGTTTTCACTGATGCTAGTCAGACAGCCTTGGCAGGTGTAGTAGTTTCTACGGAAAATGAAAAAACAGTTCCACTGGGATTTTACAGTTATCGATTGAATCCTACTGAAATTGGTTATAGTATATATAGCAAGGAACTCCTTGCCTTGGTTAAAACAATTAAGAAATTTTCCCACATAGTAGAAGCAAGGAAGGTAGATGTGTTTTGTGACAATCTTTCAGTCACACAGTCACTTAAAAAAGAGACTGATGCTAATCACTTGCTAGCAAGGGAGCAGCGTTACCTAACTTTCTTGTCAGAGTATGATTTGACTGTACATCATATTAAATCTGAAGAAAATATTCTTGCAGATTTCCTGAGTAGAAATCCAGCTCAAAGAACCACTGAATGGCCATCAAATTTGCCCACTCCTTCCACTTCTGCGGAAAAAGTAGAAATAGGTGCAGCAACAAGCTCTGCTCTTCAAATTGGAGATCAGATACCTGAAGCAGAAGTCATTCCAGAAGTATCCTGTGATGAAGTCTTGGTGTCACCAGATTTTCTACCCCAGCAGAATTCTTCAACAGAGGATGACGGTTATGCTCTTGCATCAATTTTCAATATTTCCGCCAATGATGTATTTAAGCTTTTTCAGTGTAAGATTGACTACAAAGAACTGCAAGCAGCACAAGAAACTGATGTACAACTTCAGAAATATTTATATAACCAAGAAAATACGGGTCTTAAGCTTACAAAAAGACTCTATTATTATAGGAATGACTTGGTCTCACTAGTCGTTGATGAATCTATTCCACTTTCACCACGTGTCTTTGTTCCAGAATCCTTTATTCTTCCTGTTATTTCTTATTCTCACTCTTTAGGGCATTTTGGTGTTAAGAAAACTCTGGCATCCCTTAGAAAGCGCTTTGTATGGAAAAATATGCCAAAGTATGTAAAGCACTTTGTACAAAGTTGTGATGCATGTCAGAGATCTAAATCTTTTCGCAAAATAAGCCCTCCATATGAATCTTATAGGCCAGTATCGGCCAAATTTCAAGTAGTCCATATTGACATTCTTAAAATGCCTCAATGCAAAAGCTATAAGTACCTTTTAACATTGATTGATAGGTTCTCCCGTTATCTCTTTGCTTTCCCTTTGAAAAACATAGAAACCTCTACCATAGTGGAGGTAATTACTAGAGAATTTCTACCCATAGCTGGAGTGGTAGGAACTTACGTTTCTGATAGAGGAACGCAGTTTACATCGGACTTATTCAAGAGTGTGTGTGAGGAGTTAGGATCCAGGCATAACTTTACCTCCGCCTATACCCCACAAAGCAATGGCCTCATCGAAAACTCCCATAGAACATTGTTGAGATCTTTGCGAGCCATGCTGTCGGATGAGTTGGAAGATGTGAAGTATTATTGGCTAGATCTTCTCCCCATTGTGCTATTGTGTCTGCGTACTGCCCCATTGAATTCAGAAGGAATCACCCCTGCCATCTTAATGATGGGCCAAAATCCAACTCTCCCTGGAGCATTAATAGACCAGCTGGAGTCCTCCTTCCCCCTGTCCATGAAAACTTACGCTGAAAAACTAAAATTATTCTTAGGACTCCCTCTGTCTCCAGAATTTACTGCCAAGAACCCCAAAATATATGTGCCAAATAGTCTGCAAGATGCAAAATTTGTATTAGTTAAAAAACAGCAGTATGGCAGAAACAAACTAGAACCCATATATCATGGCCCCTATCCCATAGTAAAGTTATCTGGAAATAATGTGTACATAAATAAGAATAATCAAGTACAATGTGAAAATTTAATAAATGTAAAGCCATATTTTATGTTAAATAATGAATGTGAAGAGTTAGATGATTTATAAAAAAATTTCTATTGGTGCTAAAGTTTATATATTCTAATGCCAGTATACTCTTGTGATAAGTGATATAAAGGTGAAACTTTCATGTAACATGTTGATTACTTTTTAGGTATAGTCATTTTGTTAGATTTAAGTTTCCTCTACTACTTGAATTTTCACTTAATCTTCTCTATTCCTCCAAAATTAAGTATTTTAGAAGTGGCTGGGTGTTCAGGTGTGAATCTCCAAGTAAACTTGGAAATTCACCCTCCAAAAGTCACCACGTGCAACAAATTGGATTCATTAATAATTTGTTTATAAAATACTTTTGTATATTTGATGTGAATACTTTGTAATAATTACGAATATATGGCGAGAAATGCCATAATTGTAAAGTTGTTAACGGTTGGCAAATTGCCCCTCAAAATTACCCATGTCACATTTTATTTTGTTTTTTTTATTTCTAGCCCGCCAAATAGAGTAGAGTAGATAAAAAACAATCGTTAGCGCACGACGCTTTATAAAAAACTTTGTAAATAAATTAATCACTAAATAAAAACTGAAATATGCAGTTATCTTCAATTAATCAAGTGACATAAATAAAGAAGAAAATAATTAAAAATAAAGTTAAAGGAAAGAAAATCTATACTTTTCGTTGGAAGGCTTAGACCCTAGAGTAAAGTCCTTCCACGTTGACAAATCCATACATTATAATATATATATATAATATATAATATAATATATATTATATATATATATATATATTATTATATATATATTATATAATATTATATATATATATATATAATATTATATAATATATATATTGAAAGTTATTGTGCATGTTCGATATAAAAGGGATTTTTTATTTATCCCAAGTTACGCTGGGACATTACCTTATTTTGGAAATCATTAAAGTATTTTTCGCACTGTATTTCCATGAATTCACGTCCTTCATCACAGGAACAATTATTCTTCATTTCATCGTTCTCGAATTCTTGTGCAATACTTTCCTTTAGGTCACTGGAAACACTCTCAAGTTCCTTTTTAAACTGTAAAAAAAATAAAGAAATTAATAAAGGTATGTAGAAAAAATAACATAATTATAGCTGGAGGATATTTAATTAAATATTAGAAACAAATAAAATCCCTAAAAACCTCAATTTCCATGTCTGTTTTGTTTTGTATGTTCAAGTCGATTAATCTTTTTTCCATATATTCCATACTTGATTTTAATATTCCTATTTTTGATGAAACTTCAACGGTAAATTCCTCTTTGAGCTGAAAATAAAATTTCATTGTTACTTAAGACATTTTGATTAGGTATCAATTATTATATTTATGTATCAAATATCAAGGTTTCATATTTAATAATAATTCTTTTTTCTCTCTTTCACTCTTCCATTATGTTAAATTGCTGTTCGCATATTTAAAATATGATGCTAGTTTTTAAAAAAAATTTCGGCTAAACATGCCTGAAAAATTTTCTACCATTTTTGAAAAGTCAAATAAATTTTTGCATTTTTTTTCAAGAAGAAAGCAAGCCGCGTGTCAGATACAATTTAAAATCCAAAAACAAAGTAATACTTTGCAACAGGCGAATGATAGGATTAATAGGGAAGCTTTGTGACAGATGTTATTATCTTTGAGCAACTAACCTCTAACCTTAATCGAATTTCTAATGACACTGAGAACTAGGTCGTTTTCAATGCATCAATAATTCAGTTCCTTCATCTTATTACTTGACAATCTTCCACACAACTACATCATCATCTTCGAAACCACATAGCTCGAACCTGCTGCGTGTGTCCTTAATATTCTTGGCGTTTCTTTTTTAAGTTAACTGATTTCTTCACGCTACCATTTGCTTCTTGTTCTTTGTAGGAGTATCGTTCGCCCCTGTATGGAAAATGCTTCACACCTGGTGTCGCTCCACTCATACAGCTCTCCTTTAAAAGGAGGAATCCAGGGCTTTTCCTCTCTCTCTCTCTCTCTCTCTCTCTCTCTCTCTCTCTCTCTCTCTCTCTCTCTCTCTCTCTCCCTCTCTCTCTCCTCTCTCTCTCTCTCTTCTCTCTCTCTCTCTCTCTCTCTCTCTTTCTCTCTTTCTCTCTCTCTCTCTCTCTCCGTTGGGTGGTTGCCACACTTTCTTTATGCAAGCGTTATCACAACGGGTACTTCTCTTCTGAACTTTCCTGTCTGATACCTAATCCATTAAGAAGGACTCGTGCGGCACGGCACGGCACGGCACGGCACGGCACGGCACGCCTTGTTACACAATCTCATCGTTTCTCTGACCAACTATCTGAACCCAAACTTAACCACCAAGCTCAATCTTGCAACTACTCCACTGGTAAAGTTTGGACCACACTACCTCTATATATTTTCTCAACCACCTTTGACTACCCACTTACAAACACCGTGTATTTGGGCATGTCGGTCTTTGAACTAGATCAGGTTAGGGAATTTTCCCTAGCTCAGGTTTAATTTTGTAGGCCTCAGGCCTTTTGCTCACCAGAGAAAACATAAAAAAAAACAATTAATAGTAATTAAAATTATCTTTTTTAAATACAGATACCTTAGTATGTAGATCTGAAATGTTTGATGAGAACATCTCATGCAGCTTAGTTTCTTCATCTATTCTTGACGTTTGAGCAGCTTTTAATTCGTCTATTTTAGATGAAACTAATTCAAATTCTTCTTCGTACTGAAAGCAGCAATATATATATATATATATATATATATAAGTTGGCGATTATAATTACATATGTTTATATAATTTTTTTTTGTACTAGATTATTTATTATATATATATATATTATATATATATATATATAATATATATATATATATATATATTATATCAGTGGCGGCTCGTGGTAAAATAGGGTTTACTATCTCCTCTCTCTCTCTCTCTCTCATCTATATATAATATATATATATATATATTTATATATATATATATATATATATAATATATATATATATATTATATATATCATATATTATATATATTATATATATATACTATATATATATAAATGAATGAGTCCACAGAAAGATTTTACTCTTCATCAGCGGGATTCGAACACTGGACCTCCGCGTTGCTGAATTACAGTAACCGGATGCTCTAACCACCTAGGCCATCCATATATATATATATATATATATATATATATAATATATATATATATATATATATTAGATAATATTATATTATTAAAACAGTTATATATTATTTATATATATATATATATATATATTATATGTTCCATTTAAATGAATGAGTCCAAGGAGATTTTACTCTCCATCAAGACTTAAATGAGTCATTGACCTACGGTCGGCAGAGGTATCAATAGCCGGATGCCTCCAACCACTAGGACATCCACGTCCCCAAAAAAAGAAAGCTTCAAGCGTAGTTCTAAAACTCCGTTTTTCTCATCCATAAATGCTGAGATAATCCAAAGGCCTGGCCTCTCTCTCTATATATTATGTATATATGCCTATCAGGAGGGGGTGGTTTTTGCACATCATCAGTTTTTCATCATAACGCAAACTACGCAGATGAGCACAGACCCAGGCTTTAAAGTGAGAGAGTTAAATTCAGCAGGAAACACAGAAAGATGGAAGAGAATTCCACAAGAACAGAGGTGGCAGGAAGAGGAAGCACCGCAGCGAACAAGCCTGGAGTTACCTAATATCAACACAATCATGCTACGCGACTCACACACCTTGTGCTACAGAGGGCCGTCGTAAGGTGTGTGGTAAGCGAGTGGATAAGTTCCCATCGAGCACCCTGCCGCTGCGGTACTATAGAAAAGTAGATAAAGCACCAACATCGCGCCGCAAAGATAGATGGGTCAAGAGACTGGAAAGTGAAACAGAACAGTTTAAAAGCCTTTTGGCCTTTGACTTGACCCTATCCAGAAGCCGGGTGAAAACCAGAGTCATCCCAGATATGAGAGCCAGTACTCCATTCAAGGGCGATGAGGCCCTTGTATTGCTGGAAGTGCAACTGAGAAGAGGAAAAAAGTCTCGCAGCCTAAACAGAAACTCCCAGTTTCTTTGAGGCCGCCTAGCAAACATAGTGGTGATGTGAAGTTTCCAAGACACTTTTTTTGTTTATGTGTAGAGGGGAAGGATGGTTTATATTGTCAACAGGAGAGACGACGAGAAAACGTCGAAAGAGATAGAAAGTTAGAAGGTGTCCTTAGAGAGGGATATTTGAGTAGAAGTTGGGTTTTAAAGAAATGAATTTCACCAAGTTGGGACGACCCACCCGGAAATTCTAATCCAGATCAGCGAGATAGATTTAGGAACAGATTAAGACGAGAGGCAATCTAGAAATAAATAGGGAGCAGAATTGAAATGAGATTGGAGAATGAAGTGTCCGAGTCATCGGCATATCGAAGTGGATTAGAGTATAGATGTGGGCATGGTGAGGAAGATATTAATGAAAAGTAGGGAATAAAGTAGGTAGATAAGGAACATGGAACCCTGAGGAACAACCAACTATTAAAAGAAAAAGAAGAAGAATACGCCCCATCAACAGCCGATATTTGGAGCGATTTGAAAAAGAAAACTGTGACATAAGTAAAGCAAAGTCACGAGAAGGAGGAAATGTCCCAAAGGTGGAGGAAGTTTGGGAGACGGCAGTGACGCGTGCCCAATACCCGGTCAACATGCCTTGGTATATGTCAAACCGCCAACACACACTAATGTTCCGCCGTAGTCTGAGGACGGAAAACCAATAACATTCAGTTAGATAGGAAAGTATATCGCCAGTAGACCTCGGACGCCGAAAGCCGTACTGGCAATCGGAAGGAAGTGAATGAGAATCCAGATGATCTAAGAAATTGAGAGTTGAGAAGGGTTTTTCAAAAATCTTAGATAGAAATACAAGTGAGAGCTATAGGGTGATAGGTTATGAAGGTAACAGAGCGGCTTCCTTTTTTCCGGAACAGTTGGACATGTGCGTGCTTCCAACACTGAGGGAAAGTATTAGTAATTGAGACGTAGAGAATATAGTTAAACGATTTTGCGGGGTAGCATATATATATAATATATATATATACTATATATATTTATATATATTATATATATATATCATATATATAATATAAGTATATATATATATATATTATAATATATATATATATATATATATCTAGTATTATATTATATATATATATTAAATAGTTCTTCCTTCTAACCGTTTTCTTTTTCTACGTTTCTGTAGTTGATTCCAGGATTACTTTAAATATTTAAAATTCAATCTAATTCACAGATCCGTCTCCGCCATCCGATAATGGGCATGAAGCTGCTTCGATTTTAATGGGTTAAAAGCGTTATTTAATAGCGGTTATTCTTACTTTTTTCGATTTTAATTTTGCAATAATAAATTTTTCATTTATTTGACCAACTTTTCGCAAAAAAATAAGAGAATTTTAACGTAACATCACGAAATTTGCAAAAATATAGATCGTTTCTATAATGTTAACTCGTGCTGAACGAGTAGCGACGAGTGCAGGAGTCGCCTCTGATATATATATAATTAAAAGTAAAATATAATAATATTAAATAATATTAATTATGATGTATATATACTATATACTAGTATATATTATATATATATATATATATATAGTATATATATAATATATATATATATATAATAGTATATATATATTGACAAGTTATTTTGCCCATGTTCTATATAAAAGGGATGTTTTAAGTTATCACAAGTTGTTCACTGGGACATTACCTTATTTTGGAAGTCATTAAAGTATTCCTCGAACGGTTTTTCCATGAATTCATCTTCTTTTTCCCACGAACTCTCCTCCGTTTCTTCTTGATCGAACGGATGTTCCATGAATTCATCTTCGTTTTCATACGAACTCTCCTCCGCTTCTTCTTCCTCGAACGGTTGTTCCATGAATTCATCTTCGTTTTCATACGAACTCTCCTCGGCTTCTTCTTCCTCGAACGGTTCTTCCATGAATTCATCTTCTTTTTCCCACGAACCTTCCTCCGTTTCTTCTTCCTCGAACGGTTGTTCCATGAATTCATCTTCTCTTTCACACGAACTCTCCTCCGCTTCTTCTTCCTCGAACGGTTGTTCCATGAATTCATCTTCTTTTTCCCACGAACTCTCCTCCGTTTCTTCTTCCTGGAAATCTTCTGGGTTAAAATATTCCTTCAGGTCACTTGAAACTTTCTCAAAACCCTTTTCAAACTAAAAACAAAAAAACGAAAAAAGAAAATAAATAAAAAAAATAACATTTATTACGGAGGATAGTTAATTAAACTTTAAACATTAGAAACATTTAAAATTTTGTAGACCTCCAGCCTTTGCTACCAGAGAAGACAAAAAAAATTAATTAATAATAACTAAAATTATTTTTTTTTAAATACAGATACCTTAGTATGTATATCCGAAATGTTTGATGAGAACATCTCATGCAGCTTAGTTTCTCCGTTATCTATTCTTGACGTTAGATCAGCTTTTAATTCGTCTATTTTAGATGAAACTAATTTAAATTCTTCTTCGTACTGAAAGCAGCATATATATATATATATATATATATATATATATATTAATATTATATGTATATTAGTTATATATATATATATAGTATATATATATATTATAATATGGGTGATGGTATTATATGATAATTATATATATAAGTTATATATAGATATATATCTATAATATATATATAGTATATTATACTATTTATATATATATATAGTATTAAAGTCATATATATATATTAATATATATATACTAGATAATATATATATATAATATATATATATATATATATTATATATATATATATTATATATAATATACTATACTATAGGTATATAATATATATCTATTATAAATATATATATATATATATATATATATATATATATAATTGAAAGTTATTGTGCATGTTCTATATAAAAGGGATGTTTTAAGTTTTCACAAGTTCACTGGGACAATACCTTAATTTGGAAGTCATCCAAGTATTTTTCCCACGGTTTTTCCATGAATTCTTCCTCTGTTTCTTCTTCCTCGTTATCCCTTTCGTCAAAATATTCCTTCAGGTCATTGTAAACTTTCTTAAGATCCTTTTTAAACTAAAAGCAAAAAACGAGAAAAAAAGAGAAAGTAAATAAAAAATAACATTTATTACGGAGGGATAGTTAACTAAACATTAAACATTACAAACAATTAAAATCCAAAAAATGTTTTGTTTTGTTTTTTTTTTTTTGTTTTTTTTTTTTTTTTTTTTTTGTATGTATGTTCAAGTCAATCAATGTCTTTTCCATTTCGATCATACTTGATTTTAATACTCCTATATTTGATGAAACTTCAACGGTAATTTGCTCTTTGAACTGAAAATAAAATACTTTTTTTTACTTAGCCATGATGATATCAAGGTTTCATATTTAATTATAATATCTTTTTATCTCTTTCACTCTTTCACTATGTTAAATTGCGGTTCGAATTTTTTATTTTTTGCTTTTTTTAAAAAAAAAACTTTGGGGCTAAGGTTTGCTTGATTTATTGAATTTTTCTTGGAAACGGAAATATAATATTGTTAAGAGGTTATCAAGCGCGTGTGCAGATCAATTTAAAATCCAAAAACAAAGGCAATATTTTTGCAACCCCAGGCGTGTGGCGTTGGCAGAGGCTGCTAAGCCCTCACCGATGACTCCTAAGCAAGCCTGCCGGGAAGAAAACGCACTTCATCCGTGACAACGACTCACTCACTTAACATCTAATAATATCCTTCTATTGAAGGTGGTTATTCAACACCAGAATTTAACCCCTTCAAATTGGTGACCATCCGGAGTGACACAGTGCCACTGGAGTGGCACAACGAACACCAGCAAGCTACCATTCAAATGTGATTCCGAACACCCATCAAATCACCGAACATCCATCAAATTAAGTTTCTTCTGCTGGGCGCGCTACTCTGTTCGGTTATCCTGTGCCGCCTGTGTACCCGCTCTCAACGCTTCCTGCAGGTTGCGGACCAAAACTGCCAGTAAAGAGACAGGTGGCGTTCGAAGCCTTCTCAGTGACCTTAATGTGCGCACACCTAGCTCTCACCTGACATCTACACGCTACTTTCCGACGTCCTTCCAGGTCCGGAGAGCGGAGTGTGCTCGCGGCATTGTCACTGGGGGGGAGTTCTGTGGCGTCTGGGGCAGGAGGCTGCTAGCCTGACAGATGACTCCTAAGCAGCCTCCGGGAAGAAACGCTACTTCATCGTGACAACGCTCACTCTCTTTAACATCTATTAATATTCTTCAATTGAAGGTGGTAATTCAAGACCAGAATTTAACCCCTTCAGGCGTATGATAGGATTAATAAGGAAGCTTTTTGGCAGATGTTATTATCTTTGAGCAATTAACCTCTAACCTTTGTCGAATTTCTAATGGCACTGAGAACTAGGTCGTTTCCAATGCATCAATAACTCAATTAATTTATTTTATTACTTGACATAATCTTCCACAAAACTACATCATCGTCATCTTCGAAACCACATAACTCAAACCTGCTGCGTGTGTCCTTAATATTCTTGGAGTTTCTTTTTTTTTTACTGATTTCTCCACGCCACCATTTGTTGCTTCCTCTTTATAGGGATGTCGTTCGCCCCTATATGGAAGATGCCTCACATCTAGGGTGGGTCCACTCAAACAGCTCTCTTTTATCAACTCTCTTGCTCACTAACTCTCTCCAGTCTCTTCTTGTCCGTCAAATGGCTACCACACTTTCTTTATGCTTGAGCTATCACAACGGATACTGATTTTCTGAATTTTCCAATTGCATACCTCCTCCATTGAGAAGGCCTCGTGCGGCGGCACGTTTTGCTACACAATCTCATCGTTTCTCTGTCCAACTCTCTAACCCCCAAACTTAACCACTATGCTCAACATGTACTCCACTGGTAATGTTTGAAACACACATCCTTTAACACCGTGTATTGAGGCATGTCGGTCTTTGAACTAGACCAGGCTAGGTAATTTTTCCTACTCGGGTTAAATTTTGTAGGCCTCAGGCCTTTGCTTACTTGAGAAAACATAAAAAAAAAAACAATTAATAGTAATTAAAATTATTTTTTTAAAAGAAAAAATACTGATACCTTAGTTTTCATATCTGAAATGCTCGATGAGAACATCTCATGTAGTTTTGTATCTCCGTCATCTATTTTTGACGTTAGAGCAGCTTCTAATCTGTCTATTTTAGAGGAAACTGCCAAAACTTGTTCTTCATTCTGAAAGCAGCAAAATATATATATATAATATATATATATAATATATCAGTATATATATATATACATTTACTGCACATTTCAAACACCATATATATATATATATATATATATATATTTACTTATATATGAAGAATAATATATATATATCATATATATTAGTAATATATATATATAGTATATTATATATATATTATAATAAATATATATATATAGTATAAGTATAAGTTGCAGGGCTTGTAGCGAGTTTCTTATCAAAAAAAGTGAAAAAAGTGTATAAAATTTTGAAAAAAAGTGAAAAAAAATGACTGAAATGCTGAAAAAAGTGAAAAAAAATGACTGAAATGCTGACAAAAATTACATATTTTTGAGAAAAACGTGAAAAAGAGTTTACAATTTTCCCATTACTAAAATTAAATGTGACCTAACTTATTTACTATAACATGCTAATTTACCTTAATATTTTGGAATGCCTAAGACTATGAAGTAGGATTTTAAAATATTAATAAACTGCAAAGATGAAGTAACTAGTGCAAGATATAATATGAATCGTTGTTATTAGAGGTCCATTTAATTGATAAAAGATGGAATAATACTATACTTGAAAATACACTTACTGGATTTGGTTACAGAAGAAACAAGCTAATGATTATAAAAATTAAGGGTAATTAAACTTTTAAAAAGTCTGAAATTTTCCACACTACGTCTTTTTCAGATGCCTCTTTCTGAACATTAGTGACCCCTTCCAGCATCGTTGGGCCAAGCTTGCTTCACTAAATCTTTTTTCTTAAAGCTCTCTTATCTTTCATTAGCTTCCAATACAGTTTGCCTGCACTTCTACTTTGCTCTGCCTCTTCTTTTCGTAACTTCTCAGCATTTGTTCATCAACAGAAATTTTTTTCCTTTTTTTGGTCAATTTGTTTTTGTTTTCCTCTTCAGCAATTTTTGTCTTGTTCTGCCTTTGCAGCTTCATCTCGAGTCTCCTTTTCTCTTTTCTCTTATCCAAGTAAAGCATATGTATTGTTTATATGCTAAACGTCCCATGAAAAGGAGCTCTGGAGTTAGAGAAATATACATTTTAAGGTCGGTTATCATACATTTTAGGAGCACTTTTAACAGTGATTAAACGAATTTAAAGTTCTCTCTGACATTAGCATGACGCTGGTCAAACTTGTAAGAGTTTCTGCGCTCGTGTGGGAAAATGCTCTTTCGCACAATCTGCATACAAATGTGACACAGCGACAGTGAAGCTTTTACTACTCCTTCTAGAACCCGAATAATCTTTTGAAGTGTTTACTGATGGATGGTTTTATTAAAAACTGAGCCCAATACAGATCTTTTTCGGACTCTGGTCCAGCTTTTTCCAATTGTATTAGTTTCCATTTCATCTTAAGAGTATGTCTGTATGGATTTTCCATGGCATGACCCTAGCAATCTCAAACTATATTTTGGCAGCATTCTTTGGACAATCTTTCATTAGGGGATAGACATGTTAATTTTTTCAACAGAGAGCTCGACACAGTGATTTGGTTCACAACATGCTTTAACAGATTTCAACAAAATGTTTTGTGCTTGCAGACAGAAAATCGTTTTGTTGTCCTTTTAAAAAACATTTTCCAAGTTTCTAATACCGGTGCATCAGAAACATGGATCTTCATTTCATATGGCAGTAAATCTGTCTCTCATTGTACTCTATATCACCATTAGATAGGTATGGTACCATCCAATTTTTGAGAGAGAGAGAGAGTCGTTTTGAGGAAGAATTTTTGAACTTGGCGGAAATCCTTCCAACAATTTCAGTAACACAATGATGACAAACAGAAAATTGCCCAAAAAGGAAAAGAAATGAAATTAATGGTTCTTCTTTTTGAAAGAAGCCTGTGACACTCGTTAAGATATGTGCGCTAGATATAACAAAGTTAAGCTCGGCTTTAATGGTAGTTTTTTTAACAACCTCACAATTTTCTGATATCCAGGTCTGTTCATCAGGTTGGGCCTATGCTTAGTTACATATGTAAGAAAATACTTTTTCACAGCTTCCCATTGTTCCAAAAAATTTCTGCAAATTTCAAAAAAAACTTTATTCAATTAATTATTTAATTATTAAACAACATGAAATTAAAAAGTAATATTATATAAAATATATTTCCAGTTTCTTGAGTTCATTAAGTGTTTGTAAGTTAAACCAATTTTCTTATTTCAGTCACAGGTACAACAGAAGAAAAAGATATCTCCAAGTAGTCTATTATAAGAAAAAAGGTGAAGAAAAGTGAAGAAACGTGTAAAATTGCTTAAAAAGTGAAAAAAAAATGAACGAATGTAAAATAAAAAGTGAAAAAAAGTACATTAGTGTAAGTGAAATAAGCTTTTTTTTAAATACACAAGAATAAATAGTTTATTGATTATATATTATAGTTATACTGTATATATTAGTGATCCTGCCAGACAGAGGCTATGTTTGCGCGGGAATGACAGCTGCTAGATAACGTATGAATTATTAAAGTATATATTATATATATATATATTATATTATATAATATATATATAATATATATTATGATTATATATAACGCTAGTAGTATTATTTGTGTATATAATACTATATAGATATATATATATACCGATTGGTGATTCTAGATTACAATTTGTGTTCGGATTTCTGTATATGTCGTGATTCCAGATTCCAATTATGTGATTCCTGATTCCGATTCCTTGATCTAGATGCACAATATGTAATTATAGACTCATATTCCACAATCCCAGATTTATATTTATTAAGTATTTAAACACTTATTTATTTTATATATATATAATATACTTTCATATATTTAATATATAGATATATATAAATTATATATATTATATATAATATATTTATCACATATATATATATAATATATAATTATCTATAATTCCTAAATTTTGCTAAAGAATCAACTAATTTTAGAAATTTAATAACCTATATATAGAAGTTAATGTTATAGACATTTGTTAACATTTCAATCAATGATATAGAAAATAGTTAATGAATTACTCTTTTTTTTATTTAAACGCTGAAAATAATAGCAATATTTTTAAATTGAAATTTATGAACAATTTTGTTCATTTTTTGTTTATAAAAAAAAAATGCTTCTTTAATTTACTAAGAAGTAAGATCTTGAAGCAAATTATACTATTATTATTTGTATTCTAAATGCATGATGGTCTTTAAAATTGCGGTGCAAACCACGTTAACTTTCTCGTTGTCTGCGTGCATCTAATTTTCCTTTTAGGAGAATACGAATCTATTATGATCCTATAAATTGCTTGAAAGAGTCTTTCCTTTCCACGGAAGAGGGGGGGGGGGCGAGCCTGTAAATATTTTCGTAGCAAGACAACCAAAAAAGTGTGCTGAAGGTACACTTTACTTCTTGACCACTGATTGTAAGGGACTTTTTTGAAATTTTTTAATAAGTTTCATATTTTTATATTGATCATTTCTACTTTTCTAACATCTTTCAGATTTTTTTTTCAATATGTGTTTTTCTTTTTCTTTGGAATTGGATTTTTTTTTACTGTTTTTTAAATTCTTTTTCGCATGAAATTCAGACAAAACACCTTTCAAAACTGAAGTTTTAAATACTGATTATCTTCAGTATCACTTTTTTCGTCCCGATCGATTCTATTGAATAAATGAAAAAGGATCCGGAGGTACCTCAGGAGTCGTGCCTTGGGCCACTTTTCTTTACAACATATATCTTCGCACATCCATTTTATATATATATACTATACTATATATAGTGATAATGAATATTAGATATATATTATGATCTATAGTAGTATATATTATATATTAATATGGAGATAGTGTAGTAATATATATAGTATTTATATATTATATATATATCTATAATATAGTATACTAATATAGTATAGTATATCATATTGGAATTTACATACAAAAAATTAATATTCCAAGTCTCCCATATAATTCCAGTTGGGGAAATTATTAATTGTTTGCATTCCAAAAAAGTACAAAAGTCTGCATAAAAAAAAAACTGACTAAACAAAAATTAAAGTTCTATTTTAATTCCTTTAAACTTTCTATTTTCTCATTTTAATTTTCATAAGACCCTAGGAAGTGTGGCCTAAAGTAAATTGATAAGACAGGACTGTGTGTGTGTATGCCCAGGATATGATATTTTGAGAGAACGAACACTTGTCGAACAACGTTAATAGCTATCCGCCTAAATCTTGGACTCTTTCAAACAGTGTGCAAAATTGTTTAATATATACTTGTATAATATAAATATTAAATTTCATATTATATTAATTACATAATGTATATTCAATAGCTCCAATTATTACAAGGCAAATATATCACTGCTCATTTACGAGTTCACGGGTATATAATTATTAAAACATATTTACATAAACATGGACTAACGAAACCATTCCCAAGATGAACTGCCTCATCGTGACTGTCGTGAAAATCCTTAACATGATATCTAGGCTCTTCGTAAAGAATGCGAACACTAAATCCAGTTTATTTAATTAAATAGAATTAAGGAAGAACTGAAATTAAAAATAATTTTGCGATTTTCGAAAATATTGTTCTTTGAAATTGCATACAGATCGATAAAAATTATTTTCTCAGATTGTATACCAAAGAATCGGTCAAAGAATTGGTACAATTTTGTCGATTCCGATTCCTGAAAAAAAAAAAACGATTCCTCCGATTCCGATGCCGATTCCGATTAATCGACCCATCACTCATATATATATATTATATATATATATATATATATATTATATATATATATTATATATATAGTATCTATTATATATCATCACTAATATATATCTATATATATATATATAATTATATTACGCTATATAATTAGTAGTATATAATATATATATATTACGTATAATATTATTATATATCTATTATATATTATAATAGTAGGTATATATATATACTATAATATATATAGTATTAATAATTTTATTAAATACAGGAAGTCTAGTAAAAAAGTAATCCTTAAGTAAAATATTTTGAAATATGCTTAAAATACAGCAGTACTTAGTTTGACATATTGAAATGCCAGGTTTTTCACCATCTCATTCATATTCAAATTATCTTTCATTTCGCGCTTTGAACATGAACACTTACATCGAAGCTTTCATGTCTCTAATCTTGAGTTATGTTCAGCTAGATCTTTCTCTCAAATCGGACGAAAGTTTTGAAATATTCTCTTCTGACTGAATATATATATATATATATATATATATATATATATATTATATTATATATATATATATTTTAATATATATATGATATTAGGGTATATATTATTATATAATATAGCATATATAGCTATATAGTATATAGTGATATATATATTATATAATATATAACCTATATATATGCGCTCATATATATATATTATAATATAGTATAGTATATATAGTATATAGTATGAAATATATATAGTCCATATATTGAATATATAGTATATATATATATATATATATATATATATAACTTTTCTTTAATATATTAATAAAAAAAAAAAATTTAATGAGGGCATTTATATTATCGATAGAGAAAAACACCAAAAACCTCATATTAAATATCTGTTTTGTTTCGTATGTATGGTCAAGTCAATCAATGTTTTCTTCATTTCAGCCTTACTAAAACGACATATTTGTTACTTAAGCCGTTTTCCTTTTTGCATTTGTGTTTACGAAACGTAAGAAAATGGTTCGAGTGTTTGGCATTCTATTTTTGTCAATCTTTAGCGCAAAATCGTTTAAAAACAAATGGCCTCACCAACGTAAGGAATTTCCTAAATTTTATAAGGTTGTTATTTTACACAAAATTCTATTCTATATTACAAGAATTAAGCAAACTTTTTACGTTTGATGAGCATTTTTTTACGATTTTGCGCTGTTTGACAAAAACGAACGCAAACTCAGGCATTTTCTTACGTTTCGTAAGCACAAATGCAAAAACGAAAACGGCTTTAAACATATTGATTTATTTATTAAATATCAAAATCTTTTTTGCTTAATATAAATAATTTTAATATTTCAACCTTTCTGTTCATTCCAAAAGTTGTTGATTAAAGTTTGGTTAAGAGAATAAATTTTTTTTTTTGTCCGCAAAGTTTATTAAACGTTTATTATTTTATTGAAACCATTTGAACAATTATAAAAGGTGTTATATGTTAGACCATGTCTTCAAGACTGTAGTCTGATTACTTTAGAAAGGTCTAACACTCTAACTTATTAGGTTTATGATTTTATTTCTTTATATTTCTCAGACCTTGTTTCAAATTTTTAAAGCTTTTCCATGTCCTTCCAATTTTTGAAGGACTTAAGGTATTTATAAACTTTATATTTATATAAAGAGATTTATTATATTAACACGCTTTTTTAAATTTATAAGGTTTAATAATTTAAAACCTCTTTGTCACTTGGATTAGTTCCGTTAATAATTTGAATAGATTTTAAATAAGGATTGTTTATGATTTAAACCCTTTTAATATACTTAAGTTTTGCTTTTAAAACTTTTTCATTGATATATAGGTTTTGATATATATAGTATATTATATATATATATAATAGTATATAATATATATATAATATATATATAAGTTATATCATATTATACTATATATATATATATTAATATATAATATATATATAGTATATTTATATAATATATATATATATATATATAGTATATATATATATTTTAAAGGTCTAAATATTTAAAATGCAAATCAGATAACGGAAAAACCGAGACTTTATTTAAACAGAAACTGAAGCACGTTGAAAAGCCCACTGCATACCTTAGCCGAGTTCGAACATCAATTAGCGGATAGAAGTTTTTAAATCTATTACGCTCAGAATGGGAAAACCTTATGAAAGAGTGTTTCTTTAATGTCCTGCCCGCAGACTTGTCCCTAAATAATTAACTGTATCGAGAGGGGAACGCTGATATTCATTAAAAATTTACTGGAGTGGCTGATGTGTTTATGCAAGGACAACGTAACAAAAAACAACCCTACCGAGATACCTCGGTCAATGCAGTGAACTCTTTCTTACCTACCAGATCTAGTGAACCACTACCTCTACCAGATGACCCTATTTCAAGCGGATTAATATATAATATAATATATATATATACTATATATATAATATATATAATATATTATATATATATATATATAATTGATATATAATATTATATATAATATATATATATATATTATAATTTTAAATACAAGAAGTTAGTAAAAAAAGTAATCTTAAGTAAAATATTTTGAAATTATGTTTAAAATATAGATACCTTATTTGACATATCTGAAATGCAGGTTTTGATCATCTCGCTCACGTTCAAATTATCTTTCATTTCGGCTTTGAACATGCTCAAATTAGCTTTCATGTCTTCTAAGAGTTTTGAATTTTGTTCAGCAAATCTTCCTTCCAAATCGGATGAAATTTTTGAAATATTCTCTTCGGACTGAATATATATATATATATATATATATATATATATATATTTTATATATAATATATATATATATATATATATATATATATATATATATATATATATATATATATATATATATATATATATATATAAATATATAAAATTTTTATTAAATATAATATATATATAATATAATATATAATATATATATTATATATATATTATAATTTATATATATATATATTATATATATATATATATATATATATATATATAAAACTTTCCTTTAATATATTAATAAAAATAAAACATTTTTTTAGAGGGTATTTTAATTATCGATAGAGAAAAATAAACACCAAAAGCCTCATATTAAAAATCTGTTTTGTTTCGTATTGTCATGTTAGTCAATGTTTTCTTCATTTCAGTCTTACTAAAACAACATATTTGTTACTCAGACATTTTGATTTATTTATTAAATATCAAAATCTTTTTTCTAATATAAAGTTTAATATTTAAAACTTTCTCTCCATTACAAATTTTTAATGTTTTTAATATTTTCAGTTATAATTGCTTAATATTTAGAACGTTTTTCAAATTATAAAGGTTTATTTATTTAGAATCTTTCATTTATAAAGGTTTAATGTTTAAAACCTTTTTCAATTGTAACGGCTTAAAATCTAAAAAAAAAAAAATTATTTAAGAAAGGTTTAACAATTAAAACATTTTTCCATTGTAAAAGTTTATTATTTAAAACCTTTTTCAATTTTAAAGGTTTAATATTTAAACTTTTTTCAATTATGAAGGCTTAATAAGGTTTATTATTTAACATCTTTTTTAATTATAATGGTTTAATATTTAAAACCTATATTTATTATAATCGTTTAATATTTAAAACCATTTTCAATTATTAAAGGTTTAATATTTTAAACCTTTTAATATTATATGTTTGATATTTAAAACTTTTTTCTTTGATAAAGTTTTAATATTCATTTTTTTAATATGTTTAAGGTCTAATATTTAGAAATTTTTCTATTATAAAGGTTTAATATTTAAAACCTTTTTCTTTTAAAATGGTTTAAAATTTAAACCCTTTTCCAATTATAAAGGTTTAATATTTAAAACTTTTCAAACATAACTGTTTAATATTTAACACCTTTTTCTATTGTAAAAGATTAATATTTTATTATAAATATAGTTGTAATATTAACATTTTTTTTTTCAATTATGAAGTTCAAATAATTAAAACCTTTTTTGCTTATGAAAATTAATTTTTGAAACCTTTTTCAACTATAAAAGTTTGATTTTTTAACCTTTTCCATTTGTAAATATTTAATATTTAAAAAAATTTCTATTATAAAAGTTAAATATTTAAAACTTTATCGGAATATGTCATGAAAAGGTGCCTTTATATTAGTTATATTAGTTATATTAGTTTATATTAGTTATATTAGTAAATTCCAGTTAAAATTTTTTAAGGATACGAAATTTATATTTTTTCATGATTTAATATTAAAATAAAATTAATAATTAAAATAAAAAAGAGATTTAGTTTAATTCGAGCATTTTGATATATATATATATATATATAATAATATATATTTATATAATTTATATATATATATAATATTATTATTATGATATATATATATTAAATTTTTATATATATATATAATATATATATATATAATATATAATATATATATATATATAATTTTAATTAACTAATAAAATTTCACGTGACAATTTGTCTAATTACTAATACCGTATTTTAGACACCCAAAAATTTTAACTGAAATTTTAAAACGTTAAGGGTAAATAAGGGTAAGGGTATTTTTTCCTTCATGTTACGGGTAATTTACCCTAAGGGTATATTGTCACGATCAGGTGCCCGTGGTTTACGGCTTGCTGGGGGGAGCTCCCGTGAGTGAAGTTAGTAAAAAAATTAATCTTAAGTAAAATATTTTGAAATTATGTTTAAAATATAGATACCTTATTTGACATATCTGAAATGCAGGTTTTGATCATCTCACTCACGTTATCTTTCATTTCAGCTTTGAGCATGGCACTCAAGATAGCTTTCATGTCGTCGGCTTTGAGTATGACACTCATGTTAGCTTTCATGTCGTCTATTTTTGCGTTTTGTTCAGCTAATCTTCCTCTCACATCGGATGAAATTTTTGAAATATTCTCTTCGCACTGAATATATATATATATATATATATATATATATATATATATATATCTTTTATATTAATATATAATATATATATATAAATATAGAATATATATATATTATATAATAAAAATTATATATATATAGGTTATAGTATATATATATATATATATATATATATATATATAATATATATATATATATATATATATATATATATATATATAACTTTTCTTTAATATATTATTTATAAAAATAAAATTTTGTATAGAGGGTGTTTAAAGTTATTATCGATAGAGAAAAATAAACAATAAAAACCTCATATTAAATACGTTTCGTATGTTTAAGTAAATCATTGTTTTCTTCATTTCAGTCTTACTAAAACATAGACATGTTGATTTATTTATTACATATCAAAATCTTCTTTTTAATATAAAATTTTAATATTTAAAACTTTCTTTCCATTGTAAATTTTTTATGTTTGTAATATTTTTCAAATATAATTGCTTAATATTTAAAACTTTTTTCAAATTATAAAGGTTTATTATTTATAACCTTTTAATTATAAGGTTTAATGCTTAAAACCTTTTTCAATTTTAAAAGTTTAATATTTAAGCTTTTTTCAATTATGAAGGATTAATATTTTAAACTTATATATGTATATATATTTAATATATAATAATTATATATATTATATATATATATATATATATATATATATATATATAATAATATATATTATATATATATATATATATTAATATATAATATTATATATATAATATAACAACTCTACAAATTCAACGCAGTGTGATAGCTATTCAAAAAATAACCCTTAAGTAATTTCACACTGCTGGGATGTGGACCTGGGCCTGGATCCTAGCAGATGTCCGCGTAAGTGTTGACGACCACGCCACGAGACTAAAATTAAAGCGCGAGAATTGTTCCTGTGGAGGAGTATATCACCCACCCAACAGGAACCACGAACGCACTCTACCCGTCCACACTCGGCGTAGCGACAAACAGGGCAACGCGCAGAGTGAAATACTTTATAACCGGGGGAACTATGCGTATTGTATTGTATTTTGAATATCTTATCACCACTTGCGCTTGAATTTGTAACACAGTTTGGTTCGTCATACAATATGTTCCCCGTTAATAAAGTATTCACTCTGCGCGCGTGCCCTGTTTGTCGCACGCCCGGAGTGTAGACGGGTAGATGCGTCGATGAGTTCCTGTGGTGGTATATACACCACAGGAACAATTCTCGCCCTTTACTTTTAGTCCCATCGTGGCGTGGTCGTCAAAACACTTACGCGGACATCTGCTAGGGCCCAGGTCCAATCCCAGCAGGGTGAAACTACTTAAGGGTTTTAATTTTGAAATACCTACACCACTGCCGTTTGAATTTGTAACAGTTTATACATACCAATATGGTTCCCCGGTTATGATAAAAGTATTTCACTCTTCGCGGCCCTGTTGTCGCTACGCCCAGTGTGGGACCGTCAAACGAGTGCCACTTACGTTCTAGTTGGTTATTCCTATAGTATTTTATAATAGTGTGATAGGTAAATATATTCACCACTAAGAGAATCAACAATTCACGTCGCTAGTTTACTTTATTTTATTTATTGTCATTTATGAACTATATATATTTTATATTTATTATATAGGTCGTCAAACTACATTACGCGTAGACAATCGCTATGAATAGGCTCCCTAGCGTCACACCCAGCTAGTAGTTAAATAATTACTTAAAGGTAATTTGTAAATATTATATTATATATATATTAATAATATTATAATGATACTCATATATATATATACTATATATATTATTTATATATATAATATTATATAATTTATATATATAATATAAATAAATTAAATAATATATAATTAATATATATATATATTATATTTATTAATTTAAAATATATTATTATATAATATTATATTATAATATATTATATATTATTATATATATATATAGACGAGAGAGAGATGAAAGAGAGAGAGAGAGAGATTGTAGAGTAAGATAGGAGAGAGAGTAAAGTAAAAGAAAATCAAGAATGAAATCAAAAATAAAGATAAGAATAAGAAAATCAAAGTGATATGGAAAAGAATTAAAGTGAATAGAATAGAATGTGAAAGATAGGATAGTATAGATAAATAAAGATAAAGAATAAAAAATATATAAAGGATAGTAATATAAATAAGATTTGAAGTATAACATGTAAGAAGGAAGAGAGAAAGAAAATTAGGAAAGAAAATTATTTAAAGAAAAAGAAAGAAAATCGTGTATATCAAAACAAAGAAAATAAATAATAGCAGATAATGAAGATAATTATAAGATAAGAATGAAGAAGAAGAAGAAGTCTTAAAAGCTCAAAGAGAACAGATTGAGAAAAAAGCTAAAGAAGAAAGTAATAGGTATAAAATGTATATAGAAGAAGAAAGATAGGAAGAGGAAGAGTTTAAGAAGCTGAATTTTAAGGGGTCAAGATAGTAATGAGAAAAAAAAAAGAAGAAAGAGAAAAAGATAGAAGAAGAAGGAGAAAAAGAAAGAAGGAGAAAAAGAAAGAAGAAGAAGGAGAAAAAGAATAAGAAGGAGAAGGAGAAAAAGAAAGAAGGAAGAAGGAAAAGAAAGAAGGAGAAAAAGAAAGATGAAGGAGAAAAAGAGAGTAGAAGGAGAAAAAAAGAAAGAAAAAGAAAAAAGGAAAAAGAGCTTATTTAGGCTAAGTAGGTTAGGTAGATTAGGCTATGTTAGATTGTGTTTTGTTACGTTAGGTATGTTATGGTAATGTAAGGTTTAATTGTATATATAAATGAATTGTGCATATCGGTGATTTGTCGAGGGTAAACTGGCCTAAACGATTATTAGACTATATCTAAAATAAATAAAACTCATTTTCATAATTACATTTTTCATGAAGTCGGTTAACCATGAAGGAACTTCATCAAAATCTTCTTCATCGTCAGTGTGATCTGGATTAAAAAGGTAATATTGTTAAAAGAGGAGAAAAAGATAGGAAATTAAAATAAGTATTATTATTGTTAAATAAAATAAAAATATTAAGGGGATGACGTGTAATATAAATAAAAAGGGCATTATGAAATAAGGGGTAATGATATGTAATGGTGGATATAATTAGCAAAAGGATTTTATATCAGGTAAAGTTTGATATAATTAAATAAAAGATGTCATAATTGGGCTTATGGGATAATATAAATATTAGCTCAGGCTGGTATACACGACCTTCGGATCCCCATTTCCCCACCTCCCCACAAAAATAAATAAATGAATAAAAAAATCAATTTTCAAGATGTTTCAAGTTATAAAGTCTACCAATGTTACGTCTACATTTATTATAATAATAATAATAATAATAATAATAATAATAATAATAATAATAATAATAATAATAATAATAATAATAATAATAATAATAATAATAATAATAATAATAATAATAATAATAATAATAATAAGATATATAAAGTATCAATGTAAGTATAATAATAATAATAATAATAATAATAATAATAATAATAATAATAATAATAATAATAATAATAATAATAATAATAATAATAATAAAAAATAATAATAATAAAAAATAAAATAAAAATAAAAAAAAAATAATAATAAAAAATAATAATAAAAAAAAAATAATAATAATAATAATAATAAAAAATAATAATAATAATAAAAAATAATAATAATAATAAGACAAGTATTTTAAGATTTTATAATAAAAAGAAATATTTCCTAAATCTTAAGATGTAGACTTTTATATTTCTATGCAGGTAAAAGATATGATCTTGATGATCAAGAAGTTATTAACTTTCATCACTTAATTCAAAAGGCTCAAGAAAGTTCTGCAAGGCTAACGATCCAAGATGTTTTCCCTTGGATCAAGAATATTTTACCTGAAACAATTTTCAATTATATTATAAAGAAACATGAATACACAAGATTGTCTGACGTCATGAAATCAAAATTTCAGGTGAGTATTAATATTTTTGATTTATGTTAATTTATCAATCCAAATCTTTATTATCTGGTATTCTTCCAAATTTTCATAACATTTTAAATTTATATCTTAGATATTATTAGCTTATTTTATTTTTAACAGAGTACCATAGATGAACATCTTAAACTTCTGGACAAAAACAATCCACGAGATTTTATTGACGAATATTTAACCGAAATGGATAAGCAGAAAGATAATCCCGATTCCACAATGTCAAGTAAGTCCTTCAAATGAATACTAACACAAAACAACTCTGAAAATATATAAAATAATGGACATTTATAAGTGGTTGACTCCGTTAATATTAGGTTAGGTTAATTTAGGTTAAGTTTGGTTAGGTTAGGTTAAGTTAGGTTAGGTTAGGTTAGGTTAGATTAGTTTACCCCAAAATTTAATGTATTTACCCTAAAATTATTAAAATAACGATACATTAATTATTGATTTTCGCTCCTGGAGTCAACCACTTATAAATAGCCTAAAATAATATATCTCAATAAAGTAATTGTTTTATAATTTAATCAGATGAAGATTTGATTGGCTGTATTGCTGATCTTTTTGGTGCTGGACTAGAAACGACTTCAATGACAATACATTGGATAGTTTTTTATCTTGCGACTTTTCCACATGTTCAAAAAAAGCTCCATGAGGAGATTGATGAAATCCTTCCTAAGGGAACCGAGTTTACTTTGGAGCACAAATCAAGGTCCGAAATGATTATATATATATATTATATATATAAAAAAAATATATATATATATATATATATATATATATATATATATATATATATATATATATATATATATATATATATATATATATATATAGTATCTCCACAGGTTCGTCGAACGCCAAGGTCTAGCTCGCCGTGAGATACTTTCACCCGGGTTAGTCTTATCGTACCGGGCTAAAATTTGGTCGCGCGCTAGGTGGTGACGTAACCTCGTCGTAGAAGAGGTTACGTATCCGTGCGCCCCCCTGAGGGGAGTGCTGCCCACCTAAAAAATTGAAATGATCGTAGAAGGCTGATATTTGGAGAACGGATTCAGAGCTGGAATCGGCGTCGGATTCGAACCCCGATTCGGATTCGGAGCCGGCACAGGTGTTGGCTCCGTTGCGGTACCGAGTTAGTAAATATTTGTATAATAATACAGTTTTGGTGTCTCTATATATGTTATCGAACCCGTAGATCTCGAATATGATGGCAATAAGTTCGAAAAGGGGGGGTCCCCAGAAAAAAATGGACGAAATGCATAAGAGAAGTGGAGAAAGAGTCGGAGTCAGAGAAGAAAGGAGTCGGAGAAGGTGTCTTAGTCAAAGGAGTCGGAGTTGACAACGGCACCGGTGCTGGAGCCGGCGCGGTGCTGAATTAATAAATTTTCGTTTATTCCCATATTGGTATCAAAATATATGTTTATAAAGTCGTAGAACTCAAATATGAGGGTTGTAAGTTCGTAAAGGGTGTCTGTGGGGGATCCCTTCTGAGGGAGTCCCCAGAAGAAATGAACGGAACGCAAAACAGAAGAAGATGGAGGAAGGATGGAGGAAGAAGAAGTCTCAAGTGTCGGAGAAAATGAGTCATAGCCTGCACCGGTGCTGGAGCTAGTGCGGTGCTGAGTTAGTAAACATTCGTTTGCTATATTATTTTATGTTTCATTTTACAATTATTCTTTGTGTTTAATTTTTGTTTTCAATTTAAATATTTTACTTTATTTTCAAATTTTTATTATTTTTTATTTATTTTAAATTTATTTTGTTTTATTTGCTTAAAACATTTTGTGTTTACTAATTTTTTTATGCTTTTCACGTTTAAAAAGTAAAAAAAAAGGAAAAAATGCGTTTTTACATACCCTAAAGCAGTAAATCAGTAAATCAAACTGCCCTACCATCATCCTCCTCCCCCTCCGTGATCTATTGATCTACTGATCTATTGATTTATTGATCTATTGATTCATGTCATATTTTCTACCAAAATTTTTATGTTTTACATACCATAAAGCAGCAAATCAGTAAATCAGTAAATCAAACTGGCCTCCCCACCATCCTCCCACCCCTCCATGATCTACTGATCTATTGATCTATTGATCTATTGATCTATTGATCTATTGATCTATTGATCTACTGATCTATTGATCTATTGATTCAAGTCATATTTTTTACCAAAATGTTTATGTTTTACAACCCCTAAAGCAGTAAATCAGTAAATCAGTAAATCAAACTGCCATCCCTACAACCCTCCTGCCCATCCATGATCTATTGATTCGTCATATTTTGTATAACATAACACAAAACCTTTATTCTTTTTATGTTTATAACATGAAAAATTTGCATTTTTACACAACCGAAAGCAGTAAATCAGTAAATCAGTAAATCAAACCACCCACCCTGTCCCTCCCCACCCCATCCGTGATCTATTGATTCAGGTCATATTTTGTATAACATAGTACAAAACTTTTATTCTTTTCATGTTTATAACGTAAAACTTTTGCATTTTTACACACCCTAAAGCAGTAAATCAATAAATCAGTAAATCAAACCACCCTAACTTCCCCTCCGCCCCTCCTTCCACCATCTTATGATCTATTGATCCATTGTTTTATGTCACATTTCGAGTATCATTTTGGATAAACATAACATAAAATATAAAATCAAGTTCATTATACACTGACCAACGAATATATGCTAACGTAGCAAAGTTTCACATTAATAAAGCTAACATAGCATCACCTGAACTAAGAATATAATTTACAACGACAAACCTAACACACCTTAAGCAGGAATAAGCTGTTAACATTAACAAAGTTCCATACTTAACAGCAGTAAAGCAACTAACACAGCGTAAAAAACATAACATTCACACTTTGTCAAGCATATCTCTAACATAGTAATGTTAATTTTACATTAGCATGGTAATATTTAATAAAAATGTATCATAACCTTGTCTAATTATCATACTGATCAACGAATATATGCTAACGTAGCAAAGTTTTCACATTAATAAAACTTACATAGCATCATCTGAACTAAAAATATAATGCACAAACGAGAAACCTAACACACCTTAAGCAAGAATAAACTCCTAATATTAACAAAGTTCCATACTTAACAACAGGAAAGTAACTAACATAGCATACAAAAACGTAACCTATTCCCACTTTGTCAAGCATATCTCTAACATATGAATGTTAATTTTACATTAACATGGTAATATTTAACAAAAATTTATCATAACCTTGTCTAATTATCATACAGACCAAGGAATATATGCTAACGTAACAATGTTTTTTATATTAACATAGTATTATTTAGCAAAAATTTATCATAACCTTACCTAACTATCATAATTCCCAACGAATAATTGCAAACATAACAAAATTTTATCCAAACATAACATAAAAATAAGTTCTTTGAATAAAATATCATAGTAAAGTGTAATAGTTTACTGATCCTAAAGCAGTAAATCAGTAAATCAAACCATCAACCAATCCTCACCCCTCCCTCCTACCCTTCCATGATCTATTGATCTATTGATCTATTGATTCAGGTCCCATTTCGAGTATCATTTCGGATAAACATAGCATAAAAATAAGTTATTTATATACTAACCAACGAATATAGGTGCTAGCGTAATCAAAGTTTTCACATTAATGCCATATAGTACAACCTGACCAAGAATATAGTATTGTGTAAAATAACGACAAAACCTAACACACCTACGCCCGAACAAACTACCAACATTTAGCAGGTGCCCTATACTTAACAGCAGCAAAAGTAATTTCAATACAGCTTACAAAACAGGTTATAGTTCACACTTTCTTTTTCGCCATTATCTCTAACATATCAATGTTAATTTTACATTAACATGATAATATTTAACAAAAAATTTATCATAACTCGGTCTAACTATCATACTGACCAGCCAGGAAAACCTACAATAGATACTAACATATTTGGAACTGAGCGTATAAGATACAACACTTGAGTTATTTAGCGTTTCACCTACCAGCCAGCAGCGCCAGCCAATCGCAATGCAGCGCAGATTAGCCCAACGTGTTCTCTGGGTCGAGCGTCCAAACTATTAAGATGGCCGTTATCTGAATCCGCGAATTGATACAAGATTCGTCAAAGCAGCCCCATAATAAATATAACATCATTTGAACTATGAATAAACGGAATATAGCGGGGGCACTTGGTGGGCAAAGAGTTGAGAAGGGCACAGCCCTTGGGCTTGCCCATGTAACCGCTACACCCCCCTGTAAATTTTGCTAATGTCCACGTTTATTCATAGTTCAAAATGATGGTGAGTATTTGATTTTGAAGACACTTTAAGAAACAGGTCACCCAAGTTCTAAGATGCTGGGTATTTTGATAATTGTGACACTTGTTAGTGGAATTGTTAGATGGGTCACTGCTTTAGCTGCTGAGGATATGATTGAAAAGCAGGAATAGGTTGAGTTTTGCTGTGTAATGAGGGGTAGGTTGAGAACTTATTAATAGCTCCAAATGTTAATGTCTTATGCGTAGTTCCAAATGTTAGTATCTATTGTAGGTTTTCCTCCATTGTAATTGTTAGATATGTTAGGCTATGTTTAATTTCTGTTACGTTTTGTTAAATATTACTATGACAATGTGAAATTAACATTGATTTGGTAGAGAAATGATAAGTTTCGTAAGATATTACTGTGTTAACTGGTGATGATGTTAGAAACGTGGGCTTAGGTTAAGTTTTTGCTGAGTAATGTTAGGTTTTCCCGAGAATTTTGCTAATGTTTACGTTTATTCATAGTTCAAAATGACGTTATATTTGATATGAGTGACGCTTTGATGAAGGTAGTATCAATTCATAGTTCAAGATGGTGGTATCTTTGATAGATTGGTCACTTTGTTAAGGGATTTTGTTAGATAATACTGCTTTAGATGTTGCTGATATGTTGAAAAAAAAGGGATACATTGAGTTTTGTATGTCCTGTTAGCTACTTTACCCTTGATAAGTAGGGAACTTTGTGAATGTTAGCAGATTATTCATACGTGAGGTATGTTAGGTTTGTCGTTGTATATTATATTCTTAGTTCAGGTTATGATATATTAGCTCTATTGATGTGAAAACTTTGTTACCCTAGCATATATTCGTTGGTTTGTATGATAATTAGGTAAGGTTATGATAAATGTTTGTTAAATATTACTATGTTAAGGTAAAAATAACAATGATATGTTACAGATATGATTGAAAAAGTGTGAATAGGCTACGTTCTGTATGCAATGTTAGTTACTTTACTGTTGTTAAGTATGGAACTTTGTTAATGTTAGCTGTTTATTCGTGCGTAAGGTATGTTAGGTTTGTCGTTGTACATTATATTCTTAGTTCAGGTTATGCTATGTTAGCTTTATTAATGTGAAAACTTTGTTACGCAAGCATATATTCGTTGGTTAGTATAAAAAGAACTTATTTTTATGCTATGTTTATCCGAAATGATACTCGAAATGTGTTCTGAATAAATAGATCAATAGATCAATAGGTCATGGAATAATGGGAGCAAGGGGTGGGGAGGGGCTGATGGTTTGATTTACTGATTTACTGCTTTAGGATTAGTAAACTATTACACTTTACTATGATATTTTATTCAAAGAGCTTATTTTGATGTTATGTTTGGATAAAACTTTGTTATTTTTATGTTATGTTTGGATAAAACTTTGTTATGTTTGCAATTATTCGTTGGGAATTATGATAGTTAGGTAAGGTTATGATGAATTTTTGTTAAATATTACTATATTAATGTAAAAAACTTTGTTACGATAGCATATATTCGCTGGTCAGTATGATAATAATTAGACAGGGTTATGATAAAATTTTTGTTAAATATTACCATGTTAATGTAAAATTAACATTGATATGTTAGAGATATGCTTGCAAAAAGTGTGAATATGTTAAGTTTTGTAAGCTGTGTTAGTTACTTTACTACTGTTAAGTATGGAACTTTGTTAATGTTAGTAGTTTATTCGTGCGTAAGGTGTTAGGTTTGTCGTTGTACATTATATTCTTAGTTCAGGTTATGCTATGTTAGCTTTATTAATGTGAAAACTTTGTTACGCTAGCATATATTCGTTGGTTAGTATATAAAGAACTTATTTTTATGCTATGTTTATCCGAAATGATACTCGAAATGGGACCTGAATCAATGGATCAATAGATCAATAGATCATGGAAGGTGGGAGGGAGGGGTGGGGAGGGGCTAATGGTTTGACTTACTGATTTACTGCTTTAGGATCAGTAAACTATTAAACTTTACTATGATATTTTATTCAAAGAACTTATTTTTATGTTATGTTTGAATAAAATTTTGTTATGTTTGCAATTATTCGTTGGGAATTATAATAGTTAGGTAAGGTTATGATAAATTTTTGTTAAATATTACTATATTAATGTAAAAAACGTTGTTACGTTATCATATATTCGTTGGTCTGAATGATAATTAGACAAGGTTATGATAAATATTTGTTAAATATTACCATGTTAATGTAAAATGAAAATTGATATGTTAGATATATGCTTGACAAATTGTGAATAGGTTACGTTTTGTACGCTGTGTTAATTACTTACTGCTGTTAAGTATTAACTTTGTTAATGTTAACAGTTTATTCGTGCTTAAGGTGTGTTAGGTTTGTCGTTGTATATTATATTCTTAGTTCAGGTGATGCTATGTAAGTTTTATTAATGTGAAAACTTTGTTACGTTAGCATATATTCGTTGATCAGTATGCTAATTAGACAAGGTTATGATAAAATTTTATTAAATATTACATTGCTAATGTAAAATTAACATTGCTATGTTAGAGATATGCTTCTCAAAGTGTGAATAGGTTACGTTTTGTACGCTGTGTTAGTTAATTTACTGATGTTAAGCATGGAACTTTGTTAATGTTAACAGTTTATTCGTGCAAAAGATGTGTAAGGTTTGTCGTTGTACATTATATTCTTAGTTCAGGTGATGCTATTTTAGCTTTATTAATGTGAAAACTTTGCTACGTTAGCATATATTCGTTGGTCAGTGTGTAGAGAACTTCACTTAATTTATGTTATGTTTATCCAAAATGATACTCGAAATGTGACATGAAACAATAGATCAATTGATCAATATATCATAGGATGGTAGGAGGAGGGGCGGATGGGAGGTTAGTGTGGGTTGATTTACTGACTTACTGTCTTAGGGTGTGTAAAAATGCAAAATTTTTTACGTTATAAACATAAAAGGAATAAAGGTTTTGTGTTATGTTATACAAAATATGACTTGAATCAATAGATCAATAGATCACGGATGGGGTGGGGAGGGGCAGGGTGGGTGGTTTGATTTACTGATTTACTGCTTTAGATTGTGTAAAAATGCAAATTTTTTACGTTATAAACATAAAAAGAATAAATGTTTTGTGGTATGTTATGCAAAATATGACCTGAATCAATAGATCAATAGATCATGGATGGGCAGGAGGGTTGTGGGGATGGCAGTTTGATTTACTGATATACTGATTTACTGCTTTAGTGGATGTAAAACATAAAAATTTTGGTAAAAAATATGACTTGAATCAATAGATCAATAGATCAATTGATCAATAGATCAATAGATCAAAAGATCAGTAGATCATGGAGGGGTGGGAGGATGGTGGGGAGGCCAGTTTGATTTACTGATTTACTCATTTACTGCTTTATGGTATGTAAAACATAAATTTATTTTTTAAAAAATATGACTTGAGTCAATAGATCAATAGATCACGGAGGGGGAGGAGGATGGTGGGAGGGCAGTTTGATTTAGTGATTTACTGCTGTAGGGTATGTAAAAACGCAAATTTTTCATGTTATAAACGTGAAAAGCATAAAAATTTTAGTAAACACAAAATGTTTTAAGCAAATAAAACAAAATAAATTAAAAATAAATAAAAAATAATAAAAATTTGAAAATAAATTAAAAAATTTAAATTGAAAACATAAATTAAACACAAAGAATAAATGTAATATAAAACATAAAATAAAATAGCAAACGAATGTTTACTAACTCAGCACCGCACTAGCTCCAGCACCGGTGCAGGCTATGACTCATTTGATCCGACACATAAGACTTCTTCTTCCTCCATCCTTCCTCCATCTTCTGTTTTGCTATCCGTGCATTTCTTCTACGACCTTATAAACATATATTTTGATACCAATATGGGACTAAACGAATATTTATTAATTCAGCACCACACCGGCTCCAGCACCGGTGCCGTTGTCAACTCCGACTCCTCTGACTCAGACTCATTCCTTCTCTGAATCCGACTCCGACTCCTTTCTCCACTTCTCTTATGCATTTCGTCCATTTTTTCTGGGAACCCCCCTTGGGGCCATCCACACCCTTTACGAACTTATAACCATCATATTCTCGAGATCTACGGGTTCGATAACATATATAAAGACACCAAAACTGTATTATTATACAAATATGACCTTAATCAACACTCACTGCCGGCTCCGAATCATTTCTCCAAATTTCAGCCTTCTACGATCATTTTAATTTTTTAGGGGGGCAGCACCCTTCTTATTGGGGTGCACGGATACGTAACCTCTACTACGACGAGGTTACGTCCCCACATAGCGCGTCTCCAAATTTTAGCCCGGTACGATAAGCCTAACCCGAGTGAAAGTATCTCACGGCGAGCTTGACCTTGGCGTTCGACGAACCTGTGGAGATACTATATATATATATAGGTTATATATATATATATATATATATATCTAAAGTATATATATATAAATATATATATATATATATATATATATATATATATATATATATATATATATATATATATATATATATATATTGCCACGGAGGGGAAAGGTCTGAGGCCCTAACAATTCAATAAAGTTGGGTAAGCCAATTCCCAACCCAGTCAAAAAAGATGTGCCCCGATAGGATACAAGAAGTTTGAACGTGTGCAGGTAAAAGGACGTGAAAAAAAAACAGGAAACGGTAGTGTTTCAGACTTTACCAGTAAAGTATATATAAGAATGAGCATAACGGTTAAGTATAGGATCAGAGAGAGAGAGAGAGAGAGAGAGAGAGAGAGAGAGAGAGAGAGAGAGAGAGAGAGAGAGAGAGAGAGAGAGAGAGAGAGAGAGAGAGAGAGAGAGAGAGAGAGAGAGAGAGAGAGAGAGAGAGAGAGAGTGAGGAGAGAGAGAGAGAGAAAACGAGAGAGAGAGAGAGAGAGAGAGAGAGAGATTGTTTGGAAAGACGGAGGAGATATGCCGCTAGAAAATTCAGGAGATCAGAGTTCGCTGCAATAGTAGTAAATATAAGAAGTGCGAAAGATCAGTTCGCTGATCAGAAATATATTGGAAAGAGTCATTAAGAGCTGAAGATTTAGTCGAAAGTCGAAAGCATCTTGCAACAAGAAGAGTTGCATTAGTAAAACTGGAGCCTCCCAATATTTGTAATACTTTCTTCATGCAAGGACAAACAGCGACCATATACAGAAATACAGAACAAACAACCGGGAATTTGATAATAAGTTCAGACGGTGTCTCAAAACGCTCACAATCATTCAAGCTTGTTTGATGAGAGACACATTGTGGTTCTTTTAAGAAATGTCACGAGATATTGATTAGAACAGAATAAGATATGATTAGTACAGAAAGCAACGCGAATATTTTAATTAAATTTTGGAATTAAGAATAAAATAGGAAAAATATCATAAAAATGGAGAAATAGGTTTGTCTGACTGTTTCGTAAGTAGTACTTAATGTTTGTGTAGCAGTAGATGTGCGTGAGCATTTTAACGTTTCGTGGAATTTTCATGTGTTTGGCAATTTTTTTAAAATGCCTAAGTGGAAGTCAGGTTAAGATAGTGAATGAAAAAAATAATATATAAGATTAAGGTTAAGATAGTGAATAAAAGTGAATGAAAAAAATAATATATACATGATTGCAGAAGGCACCAGATTATAGTAGGGATGCTTTCTGTAAGCTCGGTCGCTGTGCAATAAAATGTTGATGACTTAAAACTTCGATCGACATTTTATGAGGAGGTGGTACAGAAGTTTCTTCAGAACACGAAGGCAGATTTTATCTTCAAGCGAAAAATCAATACAGTAATACACTCCTCAATATCAGATTTGCAATTAAGCTCTGTATTTCAATTTCATATATATATATATATATATATATATATATATAAAGTATATATGATAAATATACATTTACAGCATCTATATTAGATATATATCAATTTATATATATAATATAATGTATATATATATATATATATATATATATATATATTTATATATCACCTTCCACCTCCTATCCCCAGATTGGTGTGACGTGCGTCGCATACACCGGAAACAGAAAAGTAGAAAAATATAACGCAAGT
>JABUQX010040420.1:100000-109886 GCA_015478945.1 Trachelipus rathkii
AAATGAAAATTGTTTTAAACGATAAAAAGTTGAAGTGGCCTAACAAAGACGGAGAAGAAGAGAGAGAGGCAACATTACCCCCCCTCCCGGCAAGAACGGAGTTCTTACGGAGTAAAGCGAACAACAGGACGAAGAGGCCGACCGGAACGGGATGTAGGATAAGGAAGAGAAGAACTGGGAGGAGGTGACGAACTGGAAGAAAGAGGAAGGCGGGGAGGTCTGGGCGGAGGAAGAGGAACCGACGAACGAGCGGGAGGAGCAATAGGTAACGACGGAGTGGAGCAAGAAGGAACAGGAGGGAGGGTGGGGGGCGTTTTAAACTAGGAGGGACAAGAAGGATGGGAAATGATGGTGAAGAAGGATCAACTGAACTATCGGGATCAGAATCCAGAAAAGCTGTCTTGATCCTGTCAATCGAAACGTTCTCCACTTTGGATCCTTTCTGAAGGGAGAAGTACTTGCGATGACGTTGCAACACACGGAAGGGACCATCGTATCTGGCCTGAAGTGGACCGCGATGTGTGTCGTGACGAACCAACACTTGTGAACAGGAATCCATTTCGGAAGGGATGTAAGTAGCACGACGAGTCTGACGAGAGAGGGAAGGCTTCCAAGAATCAGCACACTGAAGAAGGCGGGTGAGGAGAGTGGGATGATCCGAAGTGATGGGTGAAGGAAGGAAGAATTCACCAGGGATACGGATGGAGGAACCGTACACCAGTTCAGCGGATGAACACTGCAAGTCCTCTTTGTATGAAGTCCGAATGCCAAGGAGGACGAGAGGAAGAGTTTCGGACCAATTTTCTGGGTTACCATGCGCCATCAAGGAAGCTTTAAGCTGACGGTGGAATCTCTCTATAATACCCTGAGCCTGCGGGTGGTAACTGCAGGAGCGAAGGCGTTTAGAACCGATGAGAACCATGAGGTCTATCAACAAATAAAATTCAAATTGTCGGCCTTAGCCTGTTGAGACCGTGGAATGAGTACCAAGCCTAGGAATCCAGTTGAACAGAAAAATCTGAGCGATGGTTTCGCTGTAAGTGTCTTGTAAAGGAATGGTTTCGACCCAGCGGGTGTAGCGGTCGATGCAGGTAAGGATGTGGGTGTAGCCATTGGAAGAAGGTAGAGGACCAACTAAGTCTATGTGGACTTGGTCGAAGCGTTGACCCGGAGGAAGAAATTGCTCGACAGGAGCGTTAGTATGCCTATGGACTTTCGAACGTTGGCAACTAAGGCACTGTTTAGTCCACAGCTTAACGTCCTGGAGAAGGGATGGCCAAACAAAGTGTTTGCCAACCTTAACTTGTGAGCCTTTAACACCTGGATGCGAGACATTGTGAATGGTGTTAAAGACGTGACGACGCATTGGAGTTGGTACAACAGGGCGGGGTAAACGAGAAGACATATCACATAAAAGTGGGAAGGGGAAACCGAACGCTTCCACACTTTGGATTTCAAAGGTGGAGTTAGCTGGGAACGTATATTCTTCCAGCTACTGTAGGCGGGACATCTCTTCGTAGTTGAGAGAAGGAAGAGGAGATATGACATTGATACGAGAAAGGGTATCAACAGGGATGTTCTCAGCACCCTTGACGTGGCGAATATTGGTAGTGAATTGAGCAATAAATTCAAGGTGACGGGCTTCACGTGGGGACTGTTTAACTGTAGAGGCAGTGATGGCACGAGTAATGGGCTGGTGATCAGTAAGAACATGGAATTCTTGACCTTCGATAAAGTAACGGAAGTGTTTGATAGCTAGGTAAATAGCAAGCAATTCTCTTCCAAAAGCACTGTACCGTACCTCAGCAGGCTGAAACTTCTTGGGAAAGAATGCCACGGGACGCCATTCACCTTCCAAAAACTGCTGCAGGACAGCACCCACTGCATAATCCGAGGCGTCGGTATGGATCCGGGTTGGTGCGGAAGTAGAGGGAAAAACGAGGAGGACGGAAGAAGCCAGGGCTTCTTTGATGGAGGTGAAGGCATGGCGGGCCTCGTCGGTCCAGTCGACGGTGACAGAGGCCGAAGAACCTTTTCTAGTCGGCTTAAGAAGTGAGTTAAGGGGACGGAGAATGTACGCTGCAGGACGGATGAATCTGTGATAAAGATTCACCATGCCCAGAAATCTCCGGAGTTGACGCTGTTTCATAGGCATGGGAAAAGAACGGATGGCAGAAACACGGTCATCGAGGGGACGGACACCCTCGGAAGAGATAGTGTGGCCAAGGAAGGTTAGTGAAGAGACGCCGAACACACATTTCAATGTATTGACACGTATGCCATACTCGACTAACCTTGTGAACACTTGGCGGAGATGAGAGAGGTGCTCTTCCGGAGAGGAGCTAGCGATGAGTAGGTCATCGATGTAAGGGAAGACAAAAGGCAAACCGCGGAGAATTGAATCGATGAAACGTTAGAATGATTGTGCAGCATTCCGGAGGCCGAATGGGGTACGTAGAAATTCAAAAAGTCCAAAGGTGGTTATTACCGAAGTTTTGTGAACTCAGCAGGGGTGACGGGAAGTTTGTATAAGGATTCACAGACTATTTTTGGGAAAATTGTTACATCCAGAGCAGATGCGTGATCCTGATGTAGGAGCAAGTATATCTGACGGTGTGATGCATTAAGCATCTTATAATCACCAGTGGCGATTGTCACCCGCTTGATCTTGAGCACAAGTGAAGAGGGAAGCGTATAGTCGGAACTTGGAAGGAACCTTGATGCCTGTGAAGCAGAGTGTAAACTCCACCTTTAGCCATGCTTGAAGTTTGTCAGGTGCAAGACGCACGTGCGTGAGAAAAGGAGTCTCCGATTTGCGTTCCGGTTGTGGAACGACGTTATGTTTAACTCCGCAAGGTCGATATAGAGAACAAAGATCGGGAAATTCGCAGAAGACAGAAGGATCCGATAAGGTTTACCAGAAGGAAATGGAATACCATTATGGAGGAAAGTATAGCACGGTGCAAGGAGAAGAGAACTGAGTCTCATAATCGATCAAGTGTTGGTGTAAATCAACAAGAAATATTGAAGGGCGAAAGGAAATCGGCACAATAAGTGGGAAAGAGTAACGTCGCGATGAATTTTTAAGGTTTAAAGAATTTCCAAAGAAGTTCACTTCGGGGCGATCGAAAAGGGCACGTACGATCGGGACAGATGTAAGATTGAGTTGTTATAAACCACTAAGTATGAACGAATGAAACCTTAGCGGCTTGGCAAGGAACCCCCAAAGGCTTCTGCAGCACAGTCGTCGCAAAGAAAACTGGATAAAACATTATTGTAGAAGATCGGTATCGATGAGATAGGACAAGCCGGTTTAGAAGATGACGAAGAGATTGACGCGAGTTGATCACGTTAGTGGTTTACTACTGGCATTTAAGTTTAAATTATAAGCGCATGGTTTAATCAATTGCGGTACAGTCGCCCCATCGCTGATAGTTAAAACATACTCCTGTTGGTTTGGCATAGATGAGGTGCGAAAGAAGCGTTGAGATATGATGGCTTTTGTGTTGATGGGGTGGTTGAATGGTTGCTGTTGGTGTGCGAGCACATCATTGTCTGATGGAGGAGTGGGGACCGACGATAAAAACGGACCGATGCGGATGGGGGAGAGAACGAGGATAGTGAGAGAAAGAGGAAGGAGAAGCGAAGGGTAAGACTGGTAATAAGCAAAGCGAGCTTCAAGAGTGCGAATCCTATTTATTAAATCAAATATTGAATTTTCTAAAGTCGTAATACGGGCTTCAAGCAAAGCGATATGGGCAGAAGGAGGTTGGATTACATTCGCTAAACCTTGCGCCTGCGGATTAGTAGGTAATTGCGACCCTAGACCTATCGGCAAGGCTGAATAAATTTATAAAGGGTTTTTGATATGGGAACATTACAAATACTTTAACAAAAAATTAACAATTAACCAGCAAGGATCTGAAGCAATGCAGCGAGTTCGATAGCAAAGTATCCATCGAATGTCCACGGCGAGATGGACTAGAGAGTCTCATAAAGCAAACCTCCAAGCAAGAGAGTATTCTGTAAAAATAAACTGACCTCTGAATATAATGCAGGAACCAATAGGACCCTCAAGTAAACCTAAATATCGACAGCGAAGGTACGGGTAGCCGTCGCCCAAGACTTTCATTTTTGTTGTAATTGTTTTATTTTGTTGTCTTAACAATTACGTACACCTAACCGATTAATAATTCATTTTTAAGTTCAGTATAGAGCTGGTTGCTAGTTACGTGCAATCGGGGTAGCACGTCTCTCAGACGTTGTAGGACCTTGACGGGTAAAATACTTAATAAGGCGCGAAAGCGCTCATTCTCAGTGATAGCCTCCAATTGCAATTCAAGGAGTACAAAGGTCAAATCAAGGTCATTTCCAATAAACTTACCATTAAATGTAGTTGCATTTTTGGAAGTCTGAACTGGAGCCGGAGTGTCATTGACATTTGCAGGAGTATCATCATTGGTTGGTGACATATTATCGAGGACAATAATCTGCTTAGCTAGCTACAATTGCTATAAAAATCAAAAAAATACTTAAAATTAGGAAAGGTATTTGATGCTAAAAGAAACAAAAGTGGCCAATATGACCAATAGTTATCTCGTTTTGGTGGGAGGAGTGAAGGCTCCTATAGCGCTGTTGTTTTTTTAAAAACAGGCCCCTAAAATAATAAAAAATATGGTGAGTAAAAATAGCAGCTGATTCGGACGAGAAGCCTCTTGAAGGCCTGAGGAGAAATAACGACGACTGTAGTAGACCTCTTGAAGGCCTTGGAGGAGTGATGCGGCTGAAAAGATGTCGATGAAATCCAGGCGTTACCAGACGGAGGGGTCACTAGGATGTGGTTTGTGACCACATTGGAAAAGCATTCACAGGCCATTTTTCAGTGTTTAAACCAAATCAGAAGGCAAAAATTATCATAGCAAAGTATAGCAAACAAAGACCCCGAGCTTAAAACGATAAAACACTTTCATAAAGAAAAATAGCAAACACAGTTGAGAATCAGGTTGCAAACAGGATGATGACGTCAGAGGAATCGTTTACAAATAGGATATGACGTCAAGGCGTACAAATAGAGCGCAGGGCACTGAATAAGCGTACGTAGTTGACGGACACTGAGTCAAGGGAGTTGCTGGAGTAAATAAAAAATGGGCGGCAGACAACCGGTTGTATAATTTCTATCGGTCAACGGAGAAAAAAGAAAAGAAAACTGTTTTTACTTACAAACCCCCCCTTTTAGTTAAGCAAACATTTAAGGAACACGAAAAGAATTTGTGGGAGCTTGCTGCGATAAAAATTTGAATGCCGTAAAGGTAAAAATCGTTTAAAACAATAAAAAATTGAAGCGGCCAACAAGAGAGAGAGAAGAGAAAGAGAGAGAGAGAGAGAGAGAGAGAGAGAGAGAGAGAGAGAGAGAGAAGAGAGAAGAGAGAGAGAGAGAGAGGAAGAGAGAGACAACAATATATTATATATATATATATAATATATATAATATATAATATATTAATATATTATATATATAATATATATATAATATATATATATATATATATAATCTTACTATCTACTATCTTGCATGGTTAACCACCGCTCGATGGACAGAGAGCGTGCTTTTCGAGATGGAGCAGAGAAAAAAAATGATGGAGCGACACCAAAACCCATTCCAAGCTTCATGCAAATCTCTAGGTGACCGTAGACGGAGGACTTAATTAAAGAGAGGAAGATTAAATACAGCAGGAAAAACGAAGGCAGAGGCTCGGCGAGAAGAGAGGTATCTGAAAGAAGAAACAACAAACAAGTCTGGAGTTCCCAATATTCACACAAAATGATGAGAAGCAAGGCACCCGTTGTGCAATGAGGGCGCCGCAATGGTGACGGAATGCGAGAGTTCAACTAACTCGAGCCCCTGCCATTGTAGTATTTATAGTAGAGAGAGAGAGAGAGAGAGAGACGAGAGAGAAGAGAAGAGAGAGAGAGAGAGACGGAGAAGACGAGAGAGAGAGAGAGAGAGAGAGAGTAAAAACGTCACGTCGCAGAGAGGGTCAAGGAGTTTGAAAGTAGGGGACAGTTTATTAATCTTATACCCTTAGCCATCAACCCTATCCAACCCAGAATGCAGATAACAGGAGCCCCCCAAATGTGGGAACAGTACTCCATAAAGGTCGGATAAGGACACTTGTATATAATTGGAGTAACTGCTCGGGAGAAAAAAAATCCCGCAACACTGAGCAACCCCTAAGTGTTCTATGAGCCACCTTAGCAACGTTGTGATGTGAGGTTTCCAGGATAGCTTATTGTTTATGTTCAGACCAAGAATGTTTATGTTGTCATCAGGTGAGACGGGAGAGGCGTAAAAGAAGATATAAAAATTGGAGGTAGTTTTTTGAGAGAGGGATGTGATGAAGTTGAGTTTTTAATAGTTGTATTTCAAAAGGTTGCTGTGACCCCAACCGGGAATTACATCCAGAATCGGCAAAAATAGAAATCGGAAAGATTCCGAGTCGAGAAGCAATTCTAGAAGCAAAAAGAAGGAAGAAGCAGCATTTGAAATGAGTGAAGAATGGAGAGTTGACCATTCGACATAAGAATGAACAATTCGATGTTGCTAGCTTGAGAAGATCGTTAATGAAAAAATAAGAATAAAGTTGGGAGATAGAACAGAGACAGGAACACCCAATTTAATGTAATGGGGTGGTTAAGGTATCTCTATCAACAAATGCCGATATGAAGCGATCTTTGAGAAAACTAGGCATAAGTGAGTAAAGAAAAGGAGTAAACCCAAAGGAAGCGAGCTTAGAGAGCAGGACTCATGCCATACCCGTGTCAAGCTTTTGATATTGTCAAGCGCCCCACCCGCACGACTCCAATAAATCCTTTAAGGCAGAAAGAGCCATAGGATTTAGATGAGATAGGAAAGAACTGTCACCACCGTGACCTAGAACGGGCGAAATCATGATGGGTGGATCTGAAAGGAAAGGAAATGGAGATTCCAGTGATCCAGGAAATAGAAGTTGAGAAGAGTTTCAAAGCTTTTAGACCGAATACAAGTGAGAGCTATAGGTTGATAGTTGGAAGGATCAAAGCGGTTACTTTTCTTCGGGATCGGTTGAACATAATGCACCCTTCCAGCATTGAGGGAAAGTGTTAGAATTAAGGCATACTGGAGTAGAGCAGACGAGGACAGCCCCTAGCTTGGAAGCACACCCCCTCAAAACACGGGGGGGGGGGGAAATGTCGTCCGCGGGAACTAACCTTCCTGACCTTCATAGATTTCAGGATCTCATGCACCCGATTATGTGTAATCACAGGAGGTTGGACACCTGAGAGGAGTAGGAGGAGGGTTGCCAGAATCTTTAGGGTGGAATTAGATGAAAAAAGGATACCGAAGACATTAGCCTTTTCAGAAGGAGCATTAGCTACAGATCCTTCAGAGCTAATAAGAGGAGGAAAGGCAGATTTACAGAAGTTATTAGAGATGTTTTTGGCAAGGGGCCAGAAATTTTTATCAACAATAATTTTTATTAATAATATCCCTGCATCGATTCCGAGCTGAACGAAAATTAGCAAGAATGATAGGAGAAGGAGAGTTTTTCCATTTCCGATAGGCATTGTCTCTGTCGTGAAGGGTACGAGAACAGGTGCCATCAAACCACGGATTTTGAGGAGAAAAAAATTTAGTAGAAGATGGAATGAACCTGCTCATTCCTCGGAGATCACGGCCCCAACTTTTTCAGCAGTCATCGAAGCGTCATCTGAGTCGAGTAAAAGCAGGACTCATGATGCTAGGTAGCAAAGAAGCCGCGCATTGCCCCCCAATTAGTCAGAAAGTACATTTAGGGTATAATGGAGCTGCTGGACAGAAAGCGTTATAATTAAAAGCTGCAAGAATGTGGTCAAAGTTACCAATAGGAGGGAAAATTGTGTATTTGGAGCGAGAAGAAGTGGTATGTGGACGATCTGGTATATGTGTGTAGGTTCCTTAATCATTTGTTCCAGATCGTTGAAATACTGAATGCTTTGGCCTCCTTCCCACCTGTATCAGTATGAGAAGAGTCCAACCACTCAATGTGGTGTTAGTTGGAGTCTCCTAAGTAGAGAACCTCAGCATTTGGGTGAGAAGTAACAGTCTCGTGAGAAATAGTTAGATGTTTAAAAAGGGCCGGAAAATCTATTCTATTAGAAACACAGAAACACAGGATAATAGTAGTAATAGGAAGAAAGATCTTAAGCCATTGAATATCGAAGTTAGGAGATTCAAGATTTATCGAACTTACTTCTAAGTGGTTGGATATTCTGAAGATGAAAGTTAATGGTTAGAGATATTAAGTTTATTAGAGAAAGAATCCCTGGATAGCATAGCTGGGTCTCAGGACAGAAGTAAGAGGTTAGAATGAGAGTTATAGGGTAATACGTCACAGATTTATATATAATATATATATTATATATATATATATATATATATATATATATATATATATATATATATATCATATATATATATATATATGATATAGTATAAATATATATATATATAATATATATATGATATATATATATATATATTTATTTATTAATTTCTGCAATTTTTCTTCTAATTCCCACAAGTTTTAAAACTGCCTCTCCCATTTCAAATCTCACTTCCTGTTCAACCTAAACACAGGATTTTGAGCGCTTACTCTTTCTACCTTCAATTTTTAGACAATGATGGATGTTGTACGTGTGCGCCCAACGATATTGTCTTTTATCTTCTTAATTTGTAGTCTTCAGAATTTTCAGGATCATCTTATGGCATTGGAACTTATAATTTAAAAGTATAATTTATCTGTTCTGAGTTTATTAAATTTCAAAATTATACTGACTATTCTAAATTCCTCGACCATCATAATTTCTTCTTCTTCTTCTTCTTCTTCTTCTTCTTCTTCTTCTTCTTCTTCTTCTTCTTCTTCTTCTTCTTCTTCTTCTTCTTCTTCTTCTTCTTCTTCTTCTTTCTCTAAAAGTCTTCATTTGGGATTTATTCACTCACCACAGCCAATGGATTTTTAAATTTCTCATGATATAGTTCGTGAATTTCCCTTCCATTTCTTCACTCACGACATTCTTGAGTAGGTGGTACAACTCCCGACTCGTATTCTTTATTGTCTTACAGACGAACCTAACATGCTAGAAATTTACTTAACTTTCAATCTTTTTAATAATACCGCTTTGTACACCGCTTTAGTTGCTTTCTCAGTATTTGGGCATCGTTCTTCCTTGTCTATATAGGCATGGAGTATGCACACATATCTGAAGTGGTTCCACTTAAAAAACTCCTCTTGAAAGTGAATAGTTTAAGGCATTTTCAAATAATTAACTCTTCCGTTCTCGACACTTTCTATACAAGCTCTTTCTGACTCTTCTAATACTAACACTAATACAACGAATGCTGCTCTTCTGAATTAACCAGCGTATAAATCCTATTTTTTAGGAAACATATATCAACCACACCTAACTCGTTTAATGAAATACAAATGAGTGTAGAGATTTAGGTTGTGATAGAGTTGAAACAAAAATCGTTAAGAATATTTATAAATATTGTTACCATACCCCGCAGGAGAAAGAGGTTTTCTTTTAAGATTTCATAGACCAGCGTCCATTCAGAAATTGATTGTCTAATTAGTCATATAGTTTTCGAATGGCAGTTGAGTTAGGAAGAATGGACAAAATGCAAAGGCACAAAGCCATACTTATAGGCAACCATTCCAAATTGAAAGTTGTGCAGTAAAGTGGGAGAAGCGTCAAGGTACAATATTAATTATATATATATATATATATATATATATATATGATAATATATATACAACAATATATATATATATATATATATATAATATATATATATATATATATCTCT
>JABUQX010040421.1:0-12500 GCA_015478945.1 Trachelipus rathkii
CTGCACTAGATTCCAGTTCTAATTTGGGTGTTTAACCGTTTTCGCATTTATCGTGGCTTCTTTCGCGATTTTCGTGCCGCTTCCAATATATATATATATATATATATATATATATATATATATATATATATATATATATATATATATATATATATATATATATATAATCCTCTATATATATATATATACTATATATATACTATACTCTATATATTAGATTACACTTTTAATCGGTAGGTTGCTTCAGGAATATAGGTGAATTTATATTTAAAAATAAAATAATAAAACTCGAAAAAAATAAATGGTGGATAAAAACAGGAAAGTCAGATGGGAACAAAACTGTCGAAAATGATTAACGTATAAAGTTCGAATAAAGATATAGAAAAGTATTTTATAAAGAAAAAAAAAGTATTTTTTAGGACATCATAACCTTTGGATAGAATCGAATATTTTTTTAAAAAAGGAAAAAAAGAAAGGAAAAAAATACGACTCAGACTCTACTATAAAATGTGTTTGTGTCTAGTTGTTTTTGTCGTTATTGTTGTTGCTGCTGCTTTTTGTTGTTTGTTCTTATTATTGTTGTTTTTCTTGCTTTTTCCTCAGTGATGTTTAGGGATTCGTCATGACTTTCTATTTTCATTTTTTCCATCACTAGCACGCGTTGTGTGCTGTCTGTTTTTATTATTACTATTACTACTACTACTACTACTACTACTACTACTAATAATAATAATAATAATAATAATAATAATAATAATAATAATAATAATAATAATAATAATAATAATAATAATAATAATAATGTAAGACTTTAAATATTATTGTAGACTACTATACTAAATGCTATTGTATTATTGTAGAAAAAATATTTTATCATTTCAATTTAATAACCGTGCTTCCAATACTTATTTTTGTCCCATTTTGTTTTTATATTGTGCTCTCTTAGATCTCATGCTATAACCATATCTTGTTGTTGGGCCATAATAACTCTTCATAAGGATCTATCCTACTTTCTTTTTATTATATGTCGTCTAGAAAAGATAACACCCAACGTGTAAAACAACAACAACAAAAATAATTAAACCTTTTTAAACATGATTACATAATGGATAATTAAAAAGAAAAAGAAAAAGAAAAGTTTTGCTTGTGCAAATACATTAAGAGCATTTATTAAGATATTTAAATAAACAATACTAATCCAGAAGCAGTGTTTTTTTTGTTTCTAATTTCACTGCACTACCGAGAAATCGTTAGTATAAATAAAATATAAAGTAAAATATAAAAATATCTGAAACAAAAACAAAAAGGACTGGAAATCTAACGTGGGGAGCCACAAAATAAAAGTAATAAAAAATCATAAAATTCAAAACATAGAGATGAGAAGTTAAGAGATTTGTTAGAAAGGATTTGTAGAGATATACAATGAAAGAGAAAGATCAGAGGACTAAACTAAATTGAAAGGATCATTTGAGAAATGCTGACAGTTAAAAATAAACATTGGAAAAGGAGAAAACCTTTATTGAAATAAAAATGAATAATAACATAAAACAAGGGTTCAATCTTAAAAGTGAATTTAAGTATTTATTGAAGGAAAGGAAATTGAAAAAAGAACAAGCACCTCTTGTGGGCATGTATTCTTTGGAGCTTACATAACTGATATAATAGCAATAAATAGCAATCATTTCTAGCTTAAAGTTGATTTTTTTATTTTATACATTATATTTATTTAATAATATAATTATAAATGTTACTGTATAGACGAGGGCTAGCTTTTCCTGCAAAGAGGCCGAGAGCTCGTCCCTTACTGCACCGGGGACTACAGAATAGATGACAAGCGTGAGAAGTGTCAGGTAAAAGTAACACTCCCACCACTCCTGCCACTTCAGATATATATATACATACATACTTATATATATATATATATATATATATATATATATATATATATATATATACTATATATATATATATATATATGAGAGAGAGTGGTGAGTGAGTAGTGGTGAGGTGAGTGAGGTGAGGTGAGTGAGAGTGAGTGAGTGAGTGGTGAGTGGTGAGTGGTGAGTGGTGGAAGTGAGAGTGGTGGTGGTATAAATCAATCATCAATCATCAATCAAATAAAATCATTCAAATGAATGAATCCTTCCAGCAATAAATTTATAAATCAATTAAATAATTCAAATTATATTTTGAAGTTAACTTGCTCCAAAAAGATCTAATTATGAAACTCAAAGAGCAAAGACCAAAACTAAAAACTCTTGCATTGCTTCAAAGCAGGGATGGCAATTTTGGTGATTTTTTTGATTTGTTTTAAAAAAATCAATGTGATTTTTTTGATTTTTTTAATTTTTTCCTATTTTTTCAGATTCGTAACGTCACTCGATATATAATTTGTAACTTGCAAATTATTTCACATGACGTTACGAATCAAAAATCAAATATCAAAAAATCAAAAAAAATCCTAAATATTTTAAAAAATCAAAAAAATTGCCATCCCTGCTTCAAAGTAATCAAATTCATAACAAATTGTATATTCAAACAATTTTGTTTAGGAAATTTCCGAGCACATGTTTGTCTCGGTACCTTTTATGTTTCAAAGAAAGACGTAATCTTTTCCACTCTCAAAGGGCTCGCTTGTTTTCCCCTTACACTGTTGCCTATTTGTCCACTTTCTTGTGGGTATTCAGACGAACGTGCCTAGTCGAACGTATAACATTCTACACTCATGCATGGTTTTCCCAGATCGGATTAGTGACGCATATGTATGTATGTATATGTATATGTATATGTATATATATGTAATATATGTCTATGTATATGTATATGTATGTATGAATTGAAAACTGTGAATCTAGTAATAATTGATTTTACATGAAATGGTTGTACGTTCGTTTGAGATGGCTTGTTTTAGGTCGGTGTGGATCAGGGTTGGCCAGTTCGTGTTAAAGCTACTTAGATGTTATACTTGACCATTGTATGTATGTATGTATGTATGCCTTTCATTGCTAATGTATGTATGTATGTATCTGTATATATTTTTTTATTTGTATATACATATATGTATGTATATGTATGTATAATATGTATATATATATATGTAATGTATATGTATTTATTGTATATATGCTATGTATATATATATATGCATGTATGTATATATATATATATATATATAAATATATGTATTTGTGTGTGTGTGCATGTATTTTGGTGTGTATAGGTATATATATATTGTTATTTTATTTTTAATATTTGACCATTCCTGTCATCAAGAGTTAGTTAAAAATTTAAAGATCATGAGGTGTGACTGATTTAAAAACCATGATTTTTATTTTTATCCATTCCATCCATCCATTCCATTCCGTCCATCCATTCCTTCCAGTTCTTCAACTCACAGCGTGATATGATTTTCACATATCCAATCCAAATATATATATATATATATATATATATATATATATATATATATATATATATATCTCACTATATATATTTATATATATTTTTATATATATATATATATATATATATATATATATATATATATATATATATATATATATATATATATATTATAAGGATTTAAAAAATGATATAGTATAAAATTTCTAGTGTTAACTTATATTAAAAAAAAAAATGAAAACAGTTGAAAAAAAAAGAACTAAATAGGTGGATATAAACAGGAGAGTCATATTCTATACGTGTCCTTAAGAAAATGGTCTCCGGGATTCTGATAAAGTTCTGAAAAGTTTATATAAATAAAAAAAAAGTTTCTTTTGAAGTTCATAACGCTTTCCGTTTTGGTCACCAGATGTTTTTCTTAAAAAAATGTCATCAAATAAAGGGAAAAATTACGACTCAGACTCTGTCTGAGAGGTGTGTTTGTGTGGTTTAGTTTTTTTTGTGTCGTTGTTGTTCTGCATTATGAGTTCCATTCCTTCATTGATGTTTCCATTTCCATTCCTTCCTTCTTCCATTCCATTCCATGTTGATCATTCCGACAGATAACCATCAAAATAATAAATAAATGGATCGATCAGTTCGTCGATCATATTATCGTTGGATCTTCGATCGTTCGTTCTTATTTTAGAATAGAAAGAATAACCATGGTATACAAAATAGTAACCAGCAATGGCCTTTTAAACATTATTACATAATGGATTATCAGAAGAAAAAAGAAAAAGAGTTTTATGTGCTAAAAAATAAATTAAGATATTTAATTAAATAAAACTAATCCAGAAGCAGTGTTTTTACATTAATTTCCACTGCACTACCGAGAAAATCGTTAGTAGAAACAAAAATAAAAATAGAAATATCTGAGAGCAAAAACAAAAAGGACAGGGAAATCTAACTTGTTTTTGAACCTACAAAATAAGAAAGTAATAAAAATAGCAAAATTTAAAAACAATTGGAAATTCTCTGTGAGAAGATTAAGAGATTTGTTAGAAAGTCAGAGAACTAGAAACTAAATTGAGATCATTTGAAATTATGATTAAAAAATAAAAAATTGGTAAGAGAGCTTAACTGTTGGAATAAAAGTTTGAATAATAACATAAAACTAGGGATCAATCTTAAAAGTGAATTTAATTATTGAAGGAGGTGAAAAAAAAACTTAAAAAACTGAATGTCAAATGAAATTTACTAGCTAATATAATGTAATAAAATTTCAAAATATTTTAATGAAGTTAATTGATTTCTTATTTTATTCATTATAATTTATTTAGTCATATAATCATAAATATGACTAATGTAAAAATAGTCTACATTTCTTTGTGTGACAAAACATTTTTCATTTTTATTCATCCAGAGAGAATTTGACTTAAGTGGGAAATATAATTTTAAAATATATTTGTCAAAAGAATCGGAAATACAAATAATTCATTTAAATAAATAGAATTCGAATTCAATTGTAATAAAAAAGATGTAAGAGGAAATTAAAAAAATCCTTAAGTAGGACGAATAAATAACAGGTTTGGAAATCATTAGTGAGTAGCGAAATAAAATTTTTATTAATTGCAATAATAATAATAATAATAATAATAATAGAAATAATATGAAATAATAATGTAATAGCAATAATGAGTAATAATAATAAATTGTTATAATAATATGCAATTATTTATTATTATTATTATTATTATTATTATTATTATTATTATTATTATTATTATTATTATTATTATTATTATTATTATTATTATTATTATTATTATTATTTAAGAAAAGTTAAGACACTGTCAGTTTTAATATTTTTAGCAGAATATTTTAATTCTTCTGAGTAAGGTAAATCTTTTATTCAAAGAATATATTTTAAGTCTATTCAGAATAATTTTTTTCGGTATACTTCACTTCAAGCATGATTATAATCATATAATGGCAAAAATTATGTTGACAAATAATAATTAATAATAAAATTAAAAATAAAAAATATATTTTGACATTGGTGTTGTTTTAAAAATTCAAAAGAAAAAAATCAAAAGCTCACATTATAAGGTAAATACAATTATTATTTATCAAAGAAACATAGGTGTATATGCTAAACATTTATAAAACATTCAAGCACTCAATCATTTCATCAAATTTCTTATTTATACAAGCCGAGGGAGAGATTGGCGTCGAATGTTGAGGATTCAGTTTGAATTCACCAATTTGGGAAAATAAGATTTTTTAAAACAAATAACAATTTCAACTGTAGCAGGGTAAAGGTATAATGCAGTGCTTCATATATATATATATATATATATATATATATATATATATATATATATATAAACACAGCTTTTTATATATATGTGTATATATTATATATATAGCTTTTAAGGTAAAATGGCCGAGAGAAACGAATGAAGGAAAAAAAGACATAACAAACCTCATTTAAATTTTTATTGTCTTTATTTTTTTATAACCTATTTAATTATTTAATTTGTTTTTCTTTCTGGTTTATTTAGTAGATAGTTTGTTTTAATCTTAGCAAAAAAAAAAAAAAAAAAAAATATAAATATGCTTCTTATGTAAGCTATGCAGTATATATATATATATATATATATATATATATATATATATATATATATATATATATATATATATATATATATATATATATATATATATATATATATATATATATATATATATATATATATATATATATATATATATATATATATATATATATATATATATAATTACTAATTACACTTTTACTAATTTCGATATAAATAATAATTATAAGACAAAAAAAAAAAAAAAAAAAACTATATAAATGAAAGTAAAAAAGAAATTCAAAAGTTTCAAAATGATTAGCATTATAAAAATTCGAATAAAAGTTATGAAAAGTTTTATATAAAAAAGAAAAAAAAAAAAGTTTATTTTGAGACAGCAACGATTTGGCGTTTTGGTCACCGAATATTTTTTCTTAAAAAAAGGAAAGGGAAAAAATACGACTCAGAGTCTATTATAAAGTTTGTTTGTGTTTAGTTGTTTTTGTCGTTGTTGTTGTTGCTGCTGCTGCTTTATGAGGTTTGTTCTTATTATTGTTGTTTTTCTTGTTTCTTTATCAATGATGTTTTGCGATTTATGATTTTTTTATTTTCATTTTTTCCATCACTAACACGCGTTGTCTGCTTTAGTTCTGTTTTGATTTTTATTATTATTATTATTATTATTATTATTATTATTATTATTATTATTATTATTATTATTATTATTATTATTATTATTATTATTATTATTATTATTATTATTTAATAATAATAATAATGATAATAAAAGACTTTTTTAAATACTATTGTAGACCCTTTTCAAATAACATTTTATCATTTCAATTTACCAACCGTGCTTCCAATTCTTAATTTTTTGTCCCATTTTCTTTTATATTTATCGCTCTCCTTGATCTCATTATGGTGTAACCTTTCTTGTTATTTACGTTGCAATTACTATTTATAAAGTCTATTTTGTTCGTTTATTATATATATTATTTCAAAATAAAAGAGAACACTCATCATGTAAAACAACAACAAGAATAATTAAACATTTTTAAACATTATTACATAATGGATTATTAAAAAAGAAAAAGAAAAGAATTTTGCTTGTGCTAATAAATTAAGAGCATTTATTTAGATATTTAAATAAACAATACTAATACAGAAGCAGTTTTTTTTGCCCTTATTTCTCTGCACTACCGAGAAATCGTTAGTAAACAAAGGAATGAGCAAGTAAAATAGAAATATCAGAGAGCAAAAACAAATAGGACTGGAAAATCTAACTTGTTTTTGAACATACAGAATAGTAAGTAATAAAAAATCGCAAAATTTAAAACAAATTGGAAGTCGTGAGAGAATTAAGAATTTGTTAGAAAGTTGAAGGATACAGTAGAAAGAGATCAGAGAGGGACTAAACTAAATTGAAGGATCATTGGAATATAGGATTCTGTTAAAAATAAACATTGGAAAAAAAAGCTTTATTGATATAAAACTCTGAATTATAAATGTAATGAGAAACATCTTAAAAGTGAATTTAATTATTTATTATTGGATGAAAATTGAAAAATTTTGAATGTATTTGAAAAGCGTAATCTACTATTCAATGAAATTTACATAACTGTATAGCAACAAATAGTAATACACATTTCTAGCTTAATGAAGTTAATTGATTTCTTTTTTTATCCTTTATTTTATTATAAAAAAATCAAAATTGTTGTATGACCAGACCTAGCTTTTCCTGCAAAAGGGCCAGGCTCCTGGGGTGGGAATGGGTGACAACAACCACACATTGAGAGTGACAGTAAAGAAATAACACTCCCTGTCCTGCCATACTTCATATATATATATATATATATATATATATATATATATATATATATATATATATATATATATATATATATATATATATATATATATATAAATATCTATGAATTTACCCATCTCTGCCCTATATATATATATATATATATATATATATATATATATATATATATATATATATATATATATATATATATATATATATATATATATATATATATATATGTATATATATATATGTTTTATATATATTAACTTAATATTACCAAGGCCACTCTGTTTTCAACATGTCTCTATGGACATTTGTTTAAATATTAGGGATGTGTTAAAAAGAGCTAATTACAAAATTGCTTCGTAGTGACTTATGGGATGTTTTTCATGCGAGGGAGTACCAAGAAGCATCATAAACTCTATAGAACCTTTTTTTTAGAATGTTGAGATTATGGAAAACTTTAATTGATAAAAGTCTGGGTATGAAACAAAAGACTGCAGGCAACTTCTCCAAATTTAATGAAAAGAAAAAAAAGACGCAACAAACTTTATTTCATTTTTTTTGTCTTCCTTTTTTATTAATTATTTAATTATTTTTTTCTTTCTGGGTCTATTGGTTTAGTTCGTATTTTAATCTTAGAATAACTATAAAAAATGCTTCTATATTAAGCTATGCAATATATATATATATATATATATATATATATATATATATATATATATATATATATATATATATATATATATATATATATATATATATATATATTATACACATTTTTTATATATTTATATATGTATATATATGTATATCATATGTATATATATATATTATATATATATAAATATAATATATGTATGTATGTATATGTATATATATGTATATATATGTATGCTTGACAAAGTGTTAATAGTAACATGCTCTATGTATGTGTATGTCTCCTTATGTATATATATATATATATATTATACTAAGGACACTTTTATTCACTTCGAAATAAAATTTCGTGTTAATTTATAGAAAAAAAAATTTGAAAAGATTGAAAAAAAACTAAATAAATGGTGGATAAAAACAGGAAAGTCAGATGGGAACAAAACTGTCGAAAATGATTAACGTATAAAGTTCGAATAAAGTTATAGAAAAGTTTTATATAAAGAAAAAAAAAGTTTATTTTTGAGATTTCGCAACGATTTGGCGTTTTGGTCACCGAATAGTTTTCCTTTAAAAAAGGAAAAGGAGAGGGAAAAAAATACAACTCAGACTCTATTATAAAGTGTGTTTGTGTTAAGTTGTTTTTGTCGTTGTTGTTGTTGCTGCTGGTGCTTTATTATTTTTGTTCTTATTAGTTATTTTTCTTGTTTCTTTATCAATGATGTTTTGGGATTTGTCAGGACTGTTTTTATTTTCATTTTTTCCATCACTAACACGTGTTGTGTGCTTTAGTTCTGTTTTGATTTTATTATTATTATTATTATTATTATTATTATTATTATTATTATTATATTATTATTATTATTATTATTATTATTATTATTATTATTATTATTATTATTATTATTATTATTATTATTATTATTATTATTATTGTTACTAATTATTATTATTATTATTATTATTATTATTATTATTATTATTATTATTATTATTATTATTATTATTATTATTATTACTGCTACTACTACATCTTATCATTTCAATTTATCAACCGCGCTTCCAATACTTATTTTTTTGTCTCATTTTGCTTTATATTTTTCGCTCTCCTTGATCTCTTTATGTTATAACATGTTTTATTATTTACGTTACAATTACTATTTATAAAATCTATTTTTTTCGTTTATTATATATTATTTAAAGATAAAAGAGAACCATCGTGTAAAATGACAACAAAAATAATTAAATCTTTTTAAACATTATTGCATAATGCATTATTAAAAAAAAAGTTTTGTTTGCGCTAATAAATTAAGAGCATTTATTTAAGTATTTAAATAAACAATACTAGTCTAGAAGCAGTGTTTTTTCTTCCAATTTTACTGCACTACCGAGAAATGCGCAAGAAAAATAGAAAAAAAATAGAAAATAGATATATCTGAGAGCAAAAAGAAAAAGGACTGGCAATTCTAACCTACAAAATAGAAAGTAATAAAAAATTGCAAAATTTAAAACAAATTGAAATTCTCTGTGAGAAGATTAAGAGATTTGTTAGAAAGGATTTGTAGAGGAATACAATGAAAGAGAAAGATCAGAGGACTAAACTAAATTGAAAGGATCATTCGAGAAATGCTGACAGTTATAGAAATAAACATTGGAAAAGGAGAAAACCTTTATTGAAATAAAAATTTGAATAATAACATAAAACAAGGGATCAATCTTAAAAGTAAATTTAATTATTTATTGAAGGAAATTGAAAAATTGGAAAAAAAGTAAAAGCAAAAGAAAAGAAAAAAAAAAGAATCTAATATATTCAACAAAATTCACATACCTTATATAGTAGCAATGAATAGCAATACACATTTCTAGCTAAATGAAGCTAATTGGTTTCTTTTATTCATTTATTATTTAATAATTTTTAATTTAATTTTTAATATAATATTAAATTTAATTTAATCATATTTATTTAATAAATGTGACTAATGTTAAAAATAGATTTCTACATTTCTTTTTGTGACAAAACATTTTTCATTTTTATTCATCATATTCACTCAGAGAGAATTTGACTTAAGTGGGAAATATATTTTTGAGATATATTTGTCAAAAGAAACGTAAATACAAATAATACATTTAAATAAATAAATTCGCACTTAAATAAAGAAGGTGAGAGAAAATTAAAAAAAAAAATACTTGATAGTAGGACAAATAAATAACAGGTTTGGAAATCATTAGTGAGTAGCGAAATAATATTAATAATAAATAATATTAAAAAAATAAATAAATAATAATAAAAATATAAAAATAAAAATAATAATAAAAATATTAAAAATAAAAATAATAATAAAAATAATAAAAATAAAAATAATAATAAAAAAAATAAAAAAAAAAATAATAATAAAAATAATAAAAATAAAAAAAAAAAAAAAAAAAAAAAATAAAAATAAAAAAAAAAATAATAAAAATAAAAATAATAAAAATAATAATAAATAAAAATAATAATAATAAAAATAATAATAATAAAAATAATAATAATAAAAATAATAATAATAAAAATTAATAATAATAATAATAATAATAATAATAATAATAATAATAATAATAATAATAATAATAATAATAATAATAATAATAATAATAATAATAATAATAATAATAATAATAATAATAATTTAAAATAATAATAATAAGCAGGACAAATGAATAATAACAATATAAAATTATTAGTAAAAAATTAATAATAATAAAAATAATAATAATGAGATATTAACAAAAATAAAAATTTTAATAATAAGAATGACATTAGGAAAATAATAAAAATAGAGATGAGATGGCAAAAAATAACAATAAGTAAAAATAATAATAATAAAAATAAGTAATAATAAAAATAATCATAACAAAAATGATTAATAATAAAAATAATTAATAATAAAAAATAATAAAGTAATAAAAATATTAATAATAAGAAAAAATAATAATAATAAAAATAATTAATAATAAAATTAAATTAATAAAAATAATTAATAATAAAAATAATAATAATAAAAATAATAATTAATACCAATTATTAATAAGGAAAAAATTTAATAATATAAGGAAGAATAATTATATAAGAAATAATCAAAATAATTTAAAATAAAAATAATAGGAATGAAAATTATAACGATCAAAAATAATAAAAATAATAATATAACATAAAAATAAAATAATAAAAAAATAATATTAAAATAATTATAATAAAATATAATTTTAATAAAGTAATAATAATAAAAATAATAATAAGAAAAAAATAATAATAAAAATAAATTATAATAAAAATGAAAAATAATAAAATAATAAGCAATAAAATATTAAAAGAATATTAATTATAATAAAAAATAAATAATAATAAAAATAAAATAATTAAAAATAATAATAATAAAAATAATAATAAAAAAAATAATTAATAGTAAAAATAATAATAAAAAAATAATAATAATAAAAATAATAATAATTAAAAAATAATAAAAATAAAAATAGTAATAAATAAAAAATAGTAAAAATAAAAATAATAAAATAAAAAATAATAATAATTAAAAATAATAATAAATAAAATAATAATAATAAAATACTAATAATAAATAATAATAATAATAAAAATAATAATAATAAAAATAATAATAATAAAAATAATAATAATAATAAATTGGACAATAATACAAACTAATAATTATAAAAATAATTAAGAATAAAAAAAATAAAATAAAAATAATAATATTAAAAATCATTAATAATAGAAAAATAATAATAAAAATAATAACATACGAATAAAATAATAAAAAATAATAATAATAAAAAATAATAAAATAAAATAATAATAATAAAAATAATAATAATAAAAATAATAATAATATAAAAAAAATAGTAAAAAAATAAAAATATAAAAACAATAATAATAAAAAAAATAATAATAAAAATAAAAAATAAAAATAAAAATAATAAAAAATAATAATAATAAAAATAATAATAATAAAAATCAATAATAATAAAAATAAAAATAATTAAAATAGAAATAATAA
>JABUQX010040421.1:20000-38584 GCA_015478945.1 Trachelipus rathkii
AAGATAATATGCCATGTAAAAATTTAAAAAAAAGAATGAAAATTATAACAATTATGAAATTAAAATATGTAATAAAAAATTTGCATAATGCAATAATTAACAAATAAATTACAGTTTAAAAAACTCAATATTTTAAGCCGCATATCTTTTTATATGTCCTCTATGGACATTATTAATGTATAAAGTTTAATGTTTAAAAGAACTTTAATTACAAGTACTTCGTAAATGGCTTCCATGTGGGACTCATTTTCTATAGATGTACTTTTCTTTTTAAGCAATTATAAACTCCATAAAACCTTTTTTAAAAAGAGTTTACTATTTGAAAGATTTAATTGATACAAAATTCGTGCAAACAAAAGAAGATGACGTTTCTCCAAATTTAATGAAAGAAAAGAAGACGCAACAAATCTCATTAAAATTATCTTTTTTTTTCTTCTTCATCTTCATTTTTGTTACCTATTTAATTATTAAAGATTTTTTTCTTACTAGTCTATTTTTAGTTTATTTTAATCTTAGCTAAAGAAAAAACTATAAATATGCTTCTATATGAAGCTATGCAATATATATATATATATATATATATATTATATATATATATATATATATATATATATATATATATATATATATATATATATATATATATATATATATATATATTATATATATGTTATATAATATATATATATATAATTAATATATATATATTAATATTATATATTATAAAAAAAATAAAATATATATAATATATATATATATATATATATATATATATATATATATATATATATATATATATATATATATATAGTAATAGTCCGTTTGAGGGTAATGTTACCAATATCGATATTTTAGAAAAGATAATTCGATTTTATAATATTTGCATCTAGGAGAGTTAGGCATTTCTTTTGAATTATAAAATGGTTTGAATGGCATGCAATCGATATTTAGAAATAAAAAAAAAAGAACAAAGTCGTCAATTTTTGCACCCACATTTACACACAATATTAAAATATTATTTTTACTTAGTTTGCTTATATATATATATATATTATATATATTATATATATATAAGCATTTATATATATATATATTATAATATATATATATATAACTATAATATTATTATATATATATATAATATATATATATACACATATATATACACCATATATATACACATATATATACACATATATATACACATATATATATATACACATATATATATACACATATATATATACACATATATATAATACACATTATATATATATACACATATATATTACACATATATATATATACACCATATATATACAATATAATTACACATATAACACATGAACGTACGTGAGTTGTTATTTACATATACATATACATATACAATATACATATACACTATACATATACATATTACATATCATATACATATACATTACATTTACATTTACCATTTACATTTACATATATATATATATATATATATATACATATATATATATATATATATATATATATATATATATATATATATATATATATATATATATATATATATATATATATATATATATATAAATTTTTTTACTAATAAAATACCATAGGATAAAAGCACAGCAGGCTGGCGTACATGCATGACAGATCGCTCGCTGAAGCGCTCGATTCTAATGCGCGCTGCGCGAGAGCTTTACCCTAAAAGAACCGTACAGCACCGCTCGCGCACAGCGCACATTAGAAGCTAGCGCTTCAGAGAGTGGTCTGTGATGCATATACGCCGGCCTGCTGTGCGTTTACCCTATGTTATTTGATTAGCTGAAAACAAAATTAAAATATATACTTAATTAATAATAATAATAAAAAATTTTCTTAAGTAAAATTTATGCAAATGTAGCACAATTAAAATTTTTGAATTTTAATTTATTTTAAATGACACATTTAGGTTAATAAATGTGCGTTTACCCTATGTTATTTGATTAGCTGAAAACAAAATTAAAATATATACTTAATTAATAATAATAATAAAAAAATTTTCTTAAGTAAAATTTATGCAAATGTAGCACAATTAAAATTTTTATATACTTGGGTAACAGCGATATCCTATAACTTACGATTATCAGAAAAATAATCGATATCTGATAACATACCCTCAAACGGACTATTACCGTATATATATATATATATATATAATATATATATATAGCATTATATGGGACACTTTTATTATATATAATATATATATAAATATATATATATATATATATATATATATATATATATATATATATATATATATATATATATATATATATATATATATAGCATTACTAGGGACACTTTTACTCATTTTGATATAAATTTTCTTGTTAAATTAAAAGAAAAAAGAATATTGAAAAAAAAACTAAATAAATGGTGGATAAAAACAGGAAAGTCAGATGGGAACAAAACTGTCGAAAATGATTAACGTATAAAGTTCGAATAAAGTTATAAAAATGTTTTATATAAATAAAAAAAAGTTTATTTTTGAGACTGCGCAACGCTTTGGTGTTTTGGTCACCGAATATTTTTTCTTAAAAATAAAAAATAAAAAAGGGAAGAAAAAAAAATATGACTCAGACTCTATTATAAAGTGTGTTTGTGTTTAGTTGTTTTTGTCGTTGTTGTTGTTGCTGCTGCTTTATGAGGTTTGTTCTTATTATTGTTGTTTTTCTTGTTTTCGTTATCAATGATGTTTTGGGATTTGTCATGACTTTCTCAGTTTTAATTTATGTTTTTTTTTTACATCACTAACACGCGTTGTGTGCTTTAGTTCTGTTTTGATTTATTATTATTATTATTATTATTATTATTATTATTATTATTATTATTATTATTATTATTATTATTATTATTATTATTATTATTATTATTAATTATTATTATTCTTATAAATAAGTAAATAATATAATAAATAAATATTATTTAATATGTTAATCATTATCAATATCTTATCAAACCGTTATTTTAATATTTATTTTTAATATTATTACTAATATTATTATTAATATTATTATTAAGATTAATTTATTATTATTATTATTTTAAGTGCTTATTATTATTATTATTATTATTAAATATTATTATTATTATTATTATTATTATTATTATTATTATTATTATTATTATTATTATTATTATTATTATTATTATTATTATTAATATTATTATTAATATTATTATTATTATTATTATTATTATTATTATTATTATTATTATTATTATTAATAATAATAATAATAATAATAATAATAATAATAATAATAATAATAATAATAATAATAATAATAATAATAATAATAATAATGATAATAATAATGATAATAATAATGATAATGATAATGATAATGATAATGATAATGATAATGATAATGATAATGATAATGTAATGATAATATAATGATAATGATAATGATAATGATAATAATAATAATAATAATAATAATAATAATAATAATAATAATAATAACAATAATAATAATAATAATAATAATGTAAGGCTTTTTTAAATACTAATGTAGACCCTTTTGAAATAATATTTTATCATTTCAATTCAACAACCATGCTTCTAACTTATTTATTTTTTCTCCTATTTTAATTTATATTTATTGCTCTCTTTGATCTATATATAATTTACGTTATAATTACTATTTATAAGGTCTATTTTGTTCGTTTATTATACATTATTTAAAAATGAAAGAGAACACTCATCGTGCAAAATAACAACAAAAATAATTAAATATTTTTAAAAATTATTACATAATGGATTATTAAAAAAAGAGAGTTTTGTTTGCTCTAATAAATTAAGAGCATTTATTTAGGTCTTTAAATAAGCAATACTAATCCAGAAGCGGTGTTTTTTTGTCCCAATTTCACTGCACTACCGAGAAATCGTTAGTAAACAAACAATGCGCAAGAAAAATATGAAATATCTGAGAACAAAAACAAAAAGGACTTGGAAATCTAACTTGTTTTTGAACTTGCAAAATAGAAAGTAATAAAAAATCACAAAATTTAAAACAAATTGGAAATTCTCTGTGAGAAGATTAAGAGATTTGTTAGAAAGGATTTGAAGAGGGATACAATGAAAGAGAAAGATCAGAGGACTAAACTAAATTGAAAGGATCATTCGATAAATGCTGACAGTTAAAGAAATAAACATTGGGAAAGGAGAAAACCTTTATTGAACTAAAAATTTGAATAATAGCATAAAACAAGGGATCAATTTTAGAAGCGAATTCAATTATTTAATGAAGGAAAATGAAAAAACAACAACAAAATAAAAGGAAAAAAAACGTGTAATCTTATATTCTCAACGAAATTTACATAATTGATATAATAGCAATAAATAGCAATACACATTTCTAGCTTAATGAAGTTAATTGATTTCTTTTTTTACCCATTTATTTTTATTCATTTCTTTGTGTGAGAAAACATTTTTCATTTTTATTCATCATATTCACTCAGAGAGAATTTGACTTAAGTGGGAAATATATTTTTGAGATATACAATATTTGTCAATTGAAACGTAAATACAAATAATGCATTTGTATTTAATAAATAAAGAAGGTAAGAGGGAAACAAATACTTTAGGACAAATAAATAACAGGTTTGGAAATCATTTAGGCGAGTACCGAAATAAAATTTTTATTAATTGCAATAATAATAATAATAATAAAAATTATTATAATTATAATAATAATAATAATTATTATATATAATAATAATAATAATAATACTTAATAATAGTAATAATAATAATAATAATAATAATAATAATAATAATAATAATAATAATAATAATAATAATAATAATAATAATAATAATAATAATAATAATAATTAATCATGATAAATAAATAATATAAAAATTTAATGATAATAATAATAATCATAAATAATAATAATAATAATAATAATAATAATAATAATAATAACAATAAAATAATAATAATAATAATAATAATAATAATAATAATAATAATAATAATAATAATAATAATAATTAATAATAATAATAATAATAATAATAACAATAATAATAATAATAATATAATAAAAATAATAATAATAATAATAAAATAATAATAATAATAAATAATTAATAATAATAAATAACTAATAATAATAATAATAAAATAATAATAATAATAATAATAATAATAATAATAATAAATAAACAATAATAAAAATAATAATAATAATAATAATAATAATAATAATAATAATAATAATAATAATAATAATAATAATAATAATAATAATAATAATAATAATAATAATAATAATAATATTAATAATAATAATAATAAATAATAATATTATTTATTATTATTAATATTATTATTTTATTATTATTATTATTATTATTATTATTATTATTATTATTATTATTATTATTATTATTATTATTATTATTATTATTATTATTATTATTATTATTTGAGAAAAGTTGCCACTGGCAGTTTTTACATATTTTTAGCAGAATCTTTTTATTCTTCTGAGAAAGAAAGTCTTTTTACTCAGAAGAATATATTGTATTACTATTCTAAATAAAATTGTTAAAGCCTTTAATATTATTCCAATTTTTCTCCTGTTTACTTCAGGCATGAGCACAGTGAACTAGCCATATAATGAAGGAGATAAAAATTGTTTACAAATAATAAATAATTAATAAATGATAAAATTACAAAATATGAAACACACAGATTTTGACATTAATTGGTGAAATTAAAAAAAATTCAAAGAAAAATCAAAAATGCTTTCATTATATGGCAAAATAAAATTATTATCAAAGAAACATAGGTGTATCTGCTAAACATGTATTCAAAACATTCAAGCACTCAATCATTTCATCAAATTTTTCATTTAATATCTGGCCTACTTTTTTTAATATAAAGTGTATTACAACTCGAAGATATTTTGAATTGCCAATTTGAATTAAGATTTTAAAACAATTAGCAATTTCAACCGCAGGAAGAAATTTTTATTTCATCATGTAGTGTTCCCACACCATATTTGAATAGTTTTACACTTGTGCTGTATAATTCGTGTTCTCAAAGTATTTGATATGTATACAACGTAAGAGGAATTACATCCCACTTCCTTGCAATTAAACTGGTACACAATCACTTTTGCCATCCACTGAACAATGTTCGTAGGTACTAAAATAAAAGGACACTCATCTAGGCTTGTAGTAGCTCCTTACGTAGACTTTTTTTTTGTGACTGAATGTATTCTTTGAGAATTATGTTACGCTTTAGTCTACTATAGAAAATCAGTCAAGTTAAATGATTTAAAGTAAAAAATTACTTAGTCTTATATATATATATATTATATATATATATATATATATATATATATCATATATTATATATATATATATATATATTATATATATATATATATATATATATATATATATCTATCTATCTATCTATCTATGCTTATCTATCTACTATCTATCTATCTATCTATCATCTATCTATCTATCTATCTATCTATCTATCTATTATCTATCTATCTATTCATATATCTATCTATCTATCTATCTATCTATCTTATCTATCTATCTATCTATACTATACTATCTATCTATCTATCCTATCTATCTTCTATCTATCTAATCTATACTATATATATATATATTATATATATTTAATATATATATATATATATATATATATATATATATATATATATACATATACATATACATAACATATACATATACATATACATATATACTATACATATACAATGTATACATATACAACATTATATATTATATATATATATATATATTATATTATATATATATATATATATATATTATATAATATATATATATATATATATATATATATATATATATAAATATTATATTTTAAAACAAATAGAAAATTTATAGTATTACAATAATTTTTTTTTAAAATTAACATTTTTATTTGTGGAATAAGAAAAAACCTAAATCCCAACTTGGGTTTTTTTCCCCAAAAAAAAAAATGGGAAAGAATTTCTTGCAAAGGATACATATTAATATGAATATAAAGCTTGACAGTAAAACTTTTTAGAAAAACTATATTTTGTGAATACATTATATCATAGATTTTAATTTAAATGAAAAACATCAATGTAATATCATTGTCAAGTGTTATGAGTAACTAGAAACAATCATCATAGTCGTCTGTACGCTTGTGGTTGCCACTCACAGAAGTAATATGCCATAGTATGAAGTACTCAACGGCGGAAGAAATGACATATGAATTTCATGCGTGGACATGGGAATGATATGAACGGTAATTCAAATTTAACTCATCGGCTGTATGCCGAAACTTACCCAAATCGAAGATGTCTGGCAAAAGGGATGTTTGTAATAATACACCGGCGTCCCCGGAAGCGAGATACTTTCCAACGCCAAACCACTGATTGTGGTGCTAAAGATATACTCGAACACCTGAAGTAGAGGAGGATGTGCTAGATAGCATTGGTGAACATCAGGGACTTAGCATTTAGCACTCGCATGTAATACAGAACTTTACGATTTGCCCATATGCCTGTATGGAGAACTTCGCGAGAATCAACTGTACCCGTATTCTATTCAGCGTAAGCAGTGTCTTAACAACGTTGCTTTACAACCCCAAGGATACGTTTCTGCCTGACATATTACACATAACAAATTAATCACCCATTTTAGAATTTGTGAAAAATACAAAGATACATATAGATAGAAGCATCCAAATATTGGGAGCACAACCCAAACGCAATAGAAGAAAATAAACCACCGCTAATCTTTACGGTTCTACTATGAATAACCACAATGGACATCAATAGACAGATGAAAACGGATATTTTATTAAAGATAGATAGAGAAAGAAAGGCATACAATATAGAGATAGGGATTCATGGGACGGCAGAGTAGCAGCATATGAAAGGGAAAAGGAAGTTAGATACCAATACTCTGAAATTACTCATTTCACAAAAGGAATGTGGTAATTATTCACGAATGTATAGCAACCGGTTATCCGCTATGGTTATGTGAAATTATGGGAATGATTAATAAACAGCTTAAAACCAATCATATTGAAGACTACCTGTCGGAAATAACAGACGTTATATTTGTCAGACATATTAACAGAACAGGGCGCCAGAGATACTGAGAATGTTCTTGTTCTTGTGTTAAAGAACTGCTGCCGGGACAACCAATATTGCGGCTTAGGCTCCGATGTTCGGCCTCGCCGCCATTAAGTGGTAACCCTACTAATGAAATGGTGAAAATAAAAAAACTAAAAACGAAAAATTATGTTAAAATGTTCGAGTGGCAACTAGAATTGTAATGAGAAAAGCAGCACATAAGATGACACATGTTATACACAACACAAACATTAAATATTTTAAAATTGTTCTGATAATCTTATTATTTGAACTCTAATCAGTAAAGCACACATGAAGAGAGACATGTTAACACCCATACAAAAAATTATTTAAAATGTTCGACTTTAGGTTTCCGTAATCCGAAAATCTGATATGAAGAGACACATGTATACACACACGGAAACTGTCTGCGGTTGTCGACTTGGGGGGGGGCCCAGTGAAGCACGGATGGGGGCGGAAGATATTACCGCCCAGATGTGTTCTCCTGCGAAAAAACTAGTAGACATAAAACTCAACAATATTGTTGGACCATTACTGGAAACTTTCCAGTGGAATAAAAAATATAAAATATTTAAGTGCCAGAACTTCGGAAGACCTGGGGCCGGCCCTACCTCATTTTTAGAGTGAGGTGAGTGGGGGGGGGGATGGAGGCTCTGATGACAAATCAGAATCTATTAACTTCCCGGAAATAGAACGAATCTCACCAGTAAAGGTGTGGGATTATCAACATCCTAATACCGCACCCCAGCTCCCACTTCCAAACTTGATTAATCGTCAGAGAGCGCCTATAGACTTCTCCCGACTTTCATCGGAAAACAAAAAAAGTCAAAAAAAAAAGAAATGCAACGCCCTACAAGACCGTATGAGTGGTGATGTGACTGGAAATACGGTGGAAGAATAGAAACAAAGACATATTCTGGGAGGCGTAACATACTGAAGACATAAGATTTCCCAAAAAATAGGGAACAACCGAGACGTTAACGAGAATATATGTTGGAACAAAACGAGGGTAAAATAGATAAAATTAAAGCTGAAAGATCGCGATGCGAGATTTGGCCAGTAATTGCAACAAATATAACTAATAAAAAGACCACGCGATATACACACGTAAAAGATAAAACAAATCGAGGAGGAAGTAGATCAAATATCGCGGGGAAGTATGAAAAATGCGATGGAGGAGGGGGAAGGTGAATGGGAGTGGATGAAGGAAAGGAACGAATACTTAATGGAAAGCTAATACATAGGTATGTTAATACCCGAAGAGAAAGGTAAAACGGACTTCTGGAAATATGTTGTGGATAATGAAATAATAAATGCAAATGATGTGATGGAATATGAGTTTAATAAGAAATATACGGGGGTAGGAATGAGGAAACGATTCGCCACAATAAAACCAAGGCCAATCCTCAATCTAGTTGGGGATGGGGCCGGATATCCGGCTTTATGCCGGCCAAGTTTTGTGACTAGTCGCGGTATCACTGCACGGATATCATTCGTTATACCCTCCAGGAATAACCGGATATAAAATTACACTGCATCCTACAGGATGTTCTTCGCGCTCTTTGGCGAGGAAAAAATATTCCCAAGAATACGATTTAAAAGACGTTAAATTATCAGCAAACATTAATCAACACTAAGAATAAAAAAAACGCTACAAATTCTGATAAGATTTTAAAAGAGATAAAATTACCTTTTTAAATTCTCTTTAGTAGTCTCTTACATAAGACGAGAAGGACAGTAAAGCTAAGTCTGTACAGTATATACTCCCTCAATCACGAAAATTTATTAGATTAGCGATATATCTCAACAGATCGTTAAGGATCAGTCACTCTTATTACCACTATATCACAACAATACCACACATGTAACATCAGCAATATTGTCTCTTCGGATAAATAAATTACCAGAAACAATCTAAAATAGGAGTCGAAAACTTCCTTTCATAAACACCTATACATCTATACGTGCTTACATTTAACTGTTACTTTCTATAAAATGCAAGAAATTATATGTCAACATGATTTAGTCTTCAATTTCCCTATGATCATAGGAACGAGAAAAAATAAATACTTAACTTGCCTGGTGCGAACGAAAATAACAGTCACTTATCCTCTATATTAGAGTGTATATCGTGTATTATACGATACTCTAAGCGTATAATAAAAAATGACCCCTGGCAAGTAATGGTTCTACCCTCAGCAGTACCTGGTATCTGCGAGCAACCATAAGTGCTTGCTTAAATGACGCTCGCCTCTTTTTCACCGCGCTTAATTAGCCGATCGCCCACCAATTCCTTAATTCGCAAAAAACCATTTTTCTGTATTTTTCTTATTAGATCCCATCTGCTTGTAATCTCATTGAATTCACCCACTCACTGATTGACCAACAACCATTTCCAATTTTCTCTTTTAAAATCGCTAATTCTCATCGCTCTAAAGATATCTTCTCCTTAATATCTGAAAACCCCCTTTTGTAGAATGATGCTATCCCTTTAAAGACTTGCAGTCAGCTCATTCGCTAGGCTACCAAGTTTAATAGTTATACCCTTCTTATTGTCTGTTAAATTTCTTTCCTCGACAGGATATTCTCACTACATATATTTCCCCCCACTCCTTAGCTTCGACCATCTTAGAGTTTCGTCTGCGACAAAAGTGGAACTACAACATTACTTTTAGGCACTTTAGATATTCCTATAATAAAAGGTAGCAAGTATTGCACACCGTGTCTTTTACTTCTCTATAGCAAATACTCCTACTTGAAGTTCTACCTCCACTTATGGTATCGACCAAATGAAGCACCTGAATTGATAATCCAATCCAAAAACGTGCAATTCTTCCCTTTCTAAGCTTACAGGTATTCTCATTTGAACTTGCTTCTCTTTTTGGCCCTTTTCTGCAAGCCCTTATAAGTCATAGTATAGTTTCTACTGTAGGCCTCTTCTATATTTCTCTCCCTAGAAAAGATCGCCTCAAACTAAATGCAGGACGAGTATTCTGTGACAAGCTACAGGATTTAAATTGACTTCGACATTCAACAGAGTCGTATTATCAATTGTCATCTCTTATTTCATCATCAAACTTTTATCCCTTTTTTCACCTTGTTTAAATTCCTTATTTTCTATACGTTATAATCTCTAGCATAAGCTATTATGCTGACTTAATAGCCAATAATCACGATTCTTCTCCTTTCATTATTATCTATCGCAAATATTAAAAGCCTCACTTTCCTCCCTTCGAACTCTTTAATTCTTTCTAAATCTTGCGATATAATCATTAATCGCTCAAAGCTCTTTATTACTCCATAAATGAGCATCATCCAGCATCGTATCAGGAACCCATGTATATTCTCAAGTAAAACTTCATCAAACAGCCATTCTTCTTTTTCCGCCATTTAATATTGTGTATTGTCTAGTTTGACTTCCTGTCTTATACCGACCTGGCCAACTTCATCAACACTTCAACTATGAAACTCGTCGTAGCCATTTTCTGGCCTGCATCTTTCCAGCCGCGTACAACAGTCTTTTTTTAGTTTCCATAACTTTAAAGTGTTGACACCTCATTAGGAGTGTTTTATCACTCTCGCTCTCTCATCCATCACTTGTTCCTTGCAAATCCTGCTGTATTTTCACATCAAAGGGTCAATATTACCATTGCCATTTATTTCATATTTATTATGGATAGTATTATAGTTCAAAATCCTTCTATTGAAAAGATCGGAGCTTTCACAGTCTCTTCTGTTTCAATGAATACTTTTCTCGCATTAACAACCTTTCACAAACTAATCTTGCTTTCCATATCTTTTCCAACCATATTTAATCTTCTTTAGCTTCTTTCTGCGTCTTATTTCTGTACCTATCCATCTACGTCTTAATGAAGACTATTCACGGCCTCCATTATTGCTCTACCATCTTGACAAATATCATTATTTCTCTTTCAATTCTATCAATCTCTTTCCCATTGAGCTCTTTAATTTTTTCCTTGATCAGATTCATAATAAGTAAAGTACAAATCAACCGTTTCTCCTCTTCAAGATAAAGTAGCGATCTTCTTGAGTCTTCCTTCCACTTTCATATTCCCTCTTTAGGTCTGGTCCAAAACCTTCCTCTTCATGAGTCATAATCTTTAACATAACCAGAACCTCATAGATATCATATTTACGCATATCCCTTTTTCGCTCCTAGATAACTCATCGCTTCACTCTTCTCCCACCATATCTTACAATTACGTGTCTTATTGCCGCACACTGCCTTTTTTTCCTTCAATATTCAAATCGTCTTGGAGGATCAATTCCTTCAATCTTCGTTAATTCTCATCTTTGCCTTCAACCTCTTCCAATGTCTCCCTCCTCTTCATTCGCCCTCTTCTTCTTCTTCTTCTTCCTTTTCTATTCTCCTTTTTCCTACTTCTCCCACTCTGTCTAACACGCATTCATTCATACTTCTTCTTCTTCTTCTCCTTCTGATATTTCTTCTCTCTTTCTTTTCTAACCAGCTCCTCACTTTTCCAATCTTCGCTCAACTCCTCATCCTATTTTTCTGTTATTTGTAGTATATATGTATTCGTAATTTGTTAACTTCTCTGAATTCAAGCGCTCGCATAGGCTTTAACCCTAGCCATGACTATATTCGCCATCTCTTCCTGATCTATCCTTCCCGGATCCTCCTCCATTTCTCTTGCTCGACTTTTTGCGTAATAAACTTTGTCATCCCACTTGTGCTTCTTCAATCCTATGTAATCTAATTTTCGCTTTTTAAAGCTCTCCTTATTCCGATCATCTATAATTCTATTTCCCTTGCAGCACTAGTCCTTTATACTACAAGTTTGTATTGTGCAATTAGTATCCTTACAAGCCTTCTCCTCTCCTTTCTATATTTCCTCTTCTCAGTTCCGTGTTGTGGATCTAATTGTTTCCATTATCTTGTTTCCGCCTGTAGTTAAAATCCCAAAATCCCTTCTTGATTGGCAGAATAAATCCACCGCTCTATTATCCTCAGTTCATTTCTTGCATCTGGCAACCATACACATTAGGAGATATCTCCAATCTCACTAACCTTTAACGATCCACTTCTTTTAATTATTCTCTATTCGCTCTCCTTCAAAATTAAACCAACTGTCCTTTGCTCACTTCTTTCTCGTTGCTCCCAAGGACTTCTCACGTCGGCTGTAGCATATATTTCTATATAATGCCAACCTTACGCATTTTTACTGTGAATTCAATTATCCTTCATTTTTCACAAGATTCCCTTCCACCGATCAACTTATATCATACTTTTGTGGGTCTCCCAAGTATAGACTATCCATTTCTCCATTACGAACACTCCAAAATACTGGAGGGTTTCTTATCTTTAGAGCCACTTCGGCCTTGCAATAGCTGGGTTGGCCCAACATTCACCATTGCTAGAAACTTTCCTCCTTACGCAAGTTCCCCTATGATCTACATCTCGATAACTAAGCTTCGTTGATATGATTTTTGCCTAAATCCAGGAATCCTATCTATGGGTCTTTCCGGGCTTCTTTTTTATAATTTTTTTTACATTCTCGCAGCCATTACAAATTTCTTTTAATAGTTCATTGTTTACACTCTTGAGCTATATTTGATACGAGTGTCATATGTTGGCACTCCTTCAATGATTTATAAGTTTTATCATTGCAGCAATGACCAAATGGCAAATATGAACATAACCGCTTACAATTCTTTTCGCACTTTTGCTTCATCATTAATATTATTAAGTAACAAACCCATTGTCAACCACACTTTCTTCATATTAGTTCCATTTCTCCTTAATTTATTCTTATATGCGCCTATTGTTATCTATTATTTAAAGGTATTTTTTGTTTTACTAAATATTTACATTCTAATATGTCTATTTAACAATAATCATCCTAACACCGTAAAGCTTACCCAATGAAACATGTTAGTACCTCTATTAATCTCTACGGAATATTACCGTTATAACTTCTTCAGTTTCTCCAGTAATGCATTACTATTCCCTAGAACTCCTAATCGTATTAAAATTTCTATTACACATGCTATACTCCTTCTCCCCAAAAACATAAGTTGTTTCTACTTTTCTTTCCGACTCCCTATCATTCTCTCCTCAGCTTCTTTGCTACTTATTGGAGAGTGGATATAGATTGCTCCCTAGTCAACAATTCTTCTCCACGACATTCTCAATTCTTTTACATCCAGGGCGGGGGGGGGGGGGGCGGGGGGGGGGGGCGGGGGGGGGGTGTATCAATAATCGCAATTGCTTATTATATCTGCCGCAATTCTGTTCGTCTTACTTCTAATGCCACTTTTCTCCTAATAATACTGCATCTCTTGTTAAACTTTTTCCGTTCGTACAGATACATTAGCTAAAATGTCCTTTTCTTTACAATTTATAGCATTCTTTTCTTTCATCCAACAGTTTCTCGACTGCATAGACCTTTGCTTACCACTATCCACTAGCATTCTTTTATCGTTTTCCTATATTCTGGACAAAACTTTTGCAGTAACGTCTTTCTTTCTTGCTAATTATATACAGGTATATTCTTTTCTGTATTTTTATATTCCTATCTCCACCATACCATACCTTATTTTGGCTCTGGTAACTCTTTCCCATAATACCTATTAATAGGCTAGTTACTTTGTTATACGATATGTCGCCTTCCATTGCTCCTAACATTATTTCTCTGCATTTTCGATTAACTTTGCTTTCTTCCGTCAACAACAGAACCTCCTTTTGTTGCATTCTCCTAGATCTGTCATGTCCCGCCAAGCTTGCGTGCTATCTCTTAGGCCACACTTATTCAAACCTACTATTACAAAGTCTTGTATTTGCTTTCATAAATGAGCGCGCATGTTTGTGAGTTTTGGCTGTGTTTTATTTATTTGACTTCGAATGTGTTCTCTTCTTTCTATTCGAAGAAAGCATTCATTACTAGCCCCATGCTTTTCCCTTTTCTATCACTACATATTTCTTTTCTAGTACTACCTCATTATCCTTATCTAACACCCGATAGTCTATCCAACTAACTCGTCTCCGGGCCTCGCTAACAAGCTCGCCAAGGTTCTCCAGCATATTGGGCACTTCTAATCGTTAGCCCGGATCATTTGTCTATATTGTTTGTTTCTCCAAATCCAACTTCACCTTTCATTCTCACTCTAAAAACTTCTCGTTCTTTCCATTCAAATAATCAGGAACACTTCTTCACTCCTTTTGTTCTATCATTGGGCCTTTCATCATTCTGAGCCCATTTCTTCATAAAGATTCTATCATGATTTAAATGAGTTAGAATATCACAAACTTAATGCACTTATAAATTATATCAATTCTGATATTAAAGGTGTATAATTACGCCTTTTAAATTCTTCTCTAGTAGTTCTTGCATAAGATAATAATTAATAATAAATTAACATTTTGGTATTTAAATGCAAAAATTAATTTCATTAATTAGATTCATCTTGTAAAATAGTAAAAAAAATAAATAAATATTAGTAAAAGAAAAGCAAATGAACAATAACGATCTGATATAAAATGACCCCTGGCAAGAATGGTTCCACTACCTCACGATACGTGTATCTTAATATAATATATATATTATATATATATAAATTTATAATATATATATAGTATATATTATATATATAATATACTATAAATATAATTATATATAATATATATATATTATAATATATATATATTATATAGTATAATATTGTTACGTTTGTAGTAACTTTGAGAAGAAGGCTTGGGTGAACAAAAAGGCAAAGCGTTCGGGTCAGATATCAACACAATATATAACTAGAATAAAATACATAATTAAGTATATTGAGATAACAATAACAAAAATAATAAATATATGGTTGCAAAATGAAATAAGAGTTACGCATAAAAAATCCGTTCTCTCTTAATTATTGGCATTTTTCTATCAAGGGGAGACTATTATATTTTATATTAATTATTTTTGTGGCCCGTAGGTTCGCTTATGTGAACCGAATAAATATATAAACAAATTATCTTAATATTATAAATAATGTATGCATACATAAAATGAGTATCAATCCACTGATTCAACTTTTTCAGCTAATATACAAAATGGGCCCGCAGAACACGAGATCAAATAGTAGCACAAAAATAAAGGTGGCATATAAAAAAAAGAAGTAGGTTTTAGAAACTAATTAACTCGAGTAGGGCTCACCTTTTTACATTCGAAGAGAATACGTTTAAAGGGCTGAAGGATTACAATGCGCAAGAACTACATTCAAAATAGTCAGTCGGTGTTCACTAAACACTTTGTACAATGTGTTGGCAAATTATCTTTTATCACAAGAGGTATTTCTAAAGTTGGAAGACGATATTCAAAATCTCTTGCAAGGGGAAGATGGCGGAGTAGTTGTAGAAGCAAAGAAAACGAGATTTTGATCAACGTGAGAGCCGGTCCGCAACACTCATGAAAGAAGTAAGAAGCGAAGGTGCATGGCTCCCCTCCGAAGCAAATGGATGTCGGTAGAGGATTCAAAGGTGAAAGATCGGACATACTGGACTAGTGTTTGCGTCCCATAACGCGCTGTGGATAACGAAGGTTGATCAAGATGTAAGGTTTGAGTTCGAAGAGGTTCCCGGAGTCGGAGGATGGAATCGGTCATTGGAGGGGGGCAGAGGCGAGATATTCGTAGGCGTGGCGGCGCGTGATAGTAAGCTGGCGAAGGAGTGACTAATACTTGACAGGAGTTGGCAGAGTTCAGGTGGAGAAGCAAGTTGATGTAATAAGCAAAATGGCATAAAGTCGGTATTATCTTGCGAAGTAGAGGTAGAGGGAACAGTTGCAGGAAGTGGAGAAAGAGTGGTGGAAGAAGCATCATGGTCGAAATAAGCCGGTTTGATCCAATCCACTGAGATATTTTCCACTTTGCTCCCCTTCTGTATAAGGTGAAGTACTTTCGGTAGCGTTTTAATACAAGGAAAGGTCCGTCATAGGGCTGGGCTTGTAACGACTACGTTGTGAATCGTGCCGAATTAAATACGTGAGAGGCATTGTGTCCAATCCGCAGGTCATGTAGGTGGACGATGGGGTGACGTGGCCAAAAAGATGGTCTTTCCATGCCTCGGTTAACAGACTGACGAATGGCGGGCCATAGGAAATGGTGTGCTGGTTTCGTTCGTTTGGAGAACTGAAGGATAAACTCAGCCGGTATTCGAATCAGTGGCGGCTCGTGCATAGGCACTGCGAACTGCAGCCCCCCAAAAATTTCAGAACTACCCACAACTACTAAAGGCAATATTGTTATTTTCCTTGTAATACTCTCTCCTCTCCGTTATTATTATATATATATATATATATCATATATATATAAATATATTAAAAGATATAATATATATATATTATATATATATATATATCATATATATTATATAATAATGAAAATATAATATTATATAATCTATACATAATATAATACAATATATATATGTCGGAGAGGTACTCTCTGTGGAAATGGAAAGAACATCTATACAGTAGGCTGAACTACAGAGGCGCGAACTACGAAAGTTACAGGTAGAAGCCGAACACAACGCCCTATGTTAATGGTTGTTGTCCCGTTCGTGGAAACTTAAGCCACAGACCACCAAGCCCGAATTATCTACTTTTCCAAATCTCAACAGGCACGTTAACTTGCCTTCCTAAAGATGAATTATATAAAATAATTCAGCAAAAATACGAACATTATATAAATACAGGGGCAAATTTGAGTATATTAACTGCAACCCAAAACCTAAGGTGAGTTTAAGTAAAAAAGGCGTCAGCCCTATTAAGTACTCTTATTTTAGGGTAAATTAGACGGCACAAGTGTAGGCGAACCTAGATTATCGTCAGAGGTGGAGGCCTAAGCTGAGGTTAGAAATAAGGTTGCACGAAAACGCATTCAGATTGAATGAGCGATCAGAAAAGAATGTCTAAAAGCGCCAGTAGGTAAAGCAAAGTGAAGTGTTCATGGGGCATGCCAGTGAAAATTTGCGGTAGGCTTAGGTAGCGTTCAAGCAAATTAGCCTAACTTAGCGGTCAGAGGCTAGAGTAAAGAGAAAACTAGGTGGATATTTAGAGTCGTAGGAGTTAGAGGCTAGAGTAAGGGAAATAACAGCTCTGGGATCGGACGTTATTTCGCACACATATTCATTACCCTAGGACGTTGGCCGTCAATAGCAGTTTAGAGGAGGCAAAGTGGGTAATTAGAGAGCAGAGGTGAAGCAACCCAAAAATGTTAAGCTTTAGGAACTTATTTAATGATAATTAATCAACATTCAGTATCAAAAAAAGTTCGCATAGATCGGTATTTACTATACCTAACCCTAGCGGACGTTGGTTGTTAGAACTATAGGCAGTTAGAGAGAGGCCAAGCTGGGTAATAGTAGA
>JABUQX010040422.1:0-17500 GCA_015478945.1 Trachelipus rathkii
ATTAGAATGTAGAAAGTAGAATTAGACTTATCTTTATCCAAAAAATGTGGGAAGAATACTCCATGCATGGGAGGATAAGACCCAAATATAACTGGAGTAACTGTTTGGGAGAAAAAAATACAACCCACCTTAACAGAACTTCCAGCTTTTTTGAGGCCACCTTGGCAACCTATGTGATATGTGGCTTCCAAGACAAGTCCAGACAAAAAATGTTTATGTTGTTCACAGGTGAGACGTTAGAGTCGTCAAAGGAGATAGGAAAGTTGGGAGGTGTTATTGAGAGAGAGATGTGAAGAAGTTGGAGTTTTAAAAAGTTAAATTTCACAAGGTTGGTGCTACCTTATACGGAAATCCCATACAGATAGGCAAAAATAGAATCGGAAAGATAGAAGATGAAATGCGGAAGATTGGAGAGCTGAATCTTCAGGATAAGAATGAACAGAGTTAGAAGTGTAGCTGAGAAGATCGTTAATGAAATGCAAGAATAAAGTTGGGAGTTAGATCAGAACCCTGCTGAACACCGCAGTTAACAGAAAGGAATAAGAGGTCATTTAATCAACAAGCGCGGATATGGAACATCTGAGAAAAAAAACTAGACAAGAGTAAGCAAAAGAAAAGAGGAAACCAAAAGGAGGACGAGCGACCATTACTCGGCAAAAGATATTGTCTAATCCACAAGCCAGACTCCAATAGCCTTAGTGCCAAAGACCACAATTAGTGCATAGTTGAAAAGTATATTCATCAGTTGACCTCGGAGCATGAAGCCATACTGTAAGAACACAGCGTGATAGTATACTATGTGCATAGAAGGAATCAGCGCTACCCTCTTAGGATCGTGAATTTATAGCGCTCCAACACTGAAAAAGTATTGTATAAGGCAGAGAGAGAGAGAGAGAGAGAGAGAGAAGAGAGAGAGAGAGTGAGGATGAGAAACTAGACATAAGTGAGCAGAGAGAAGGAGGAGGGTTAGAGAAGAAGAGAGAGAGAAGAGAGGAGCGAGAGAGAAGAGAATGCTGAGAAGAACAGAAGAGATAGAGAAGACGAACGAGAGAGAATTTAGAGAGGAAGACGAGAGATGATTAGAGTGGACAGCCAGCGTCAGTCAGCGCACACTCCTCAAATCAGGGGAGAATGCCATCTGGGTCAATAGCCTTCCTGACGTTCATAGAACTTAGCTTCTCATGCACAGATCATGTATAATGACGTCGTAAAAAGAATATCGGCATACTGAGAGAAAAGCAGTAGGAGATGACCAGATCGTTCACAGAATGAATTTAGATGAAAAAGGATTCAAGAGCTATCATTTCAGAAGGAGTTTAATTACAGAAGAGTCGAACGAATAAGGAGGAAACTTGCTTATAGATGTTTAAGTGTATTTGGCAAGAGGCTAGAAATTTTATCAGCAGGAGAATCACTGTCAACGCATTTCTCTTTAGTGAAAGTACGCTTACCTTCTCGAAAAAATTACCCTTGCAACAGATCTTAATTTCACTACTATATTATATATATAATATAATATAATATTATATCTATATATTATATCATATACTATTAATATTACTATATTATATATATAAATATATAATATATATATATATATATATATTATATCATGTATATATATATATATATAGTAATATATATAAAATTATCCACATATATATATATATATTATATATATTATATTATATATAATATATATATAAAATACTATACGAGTATATATATATATATAATATATATATTATTAATATTAATATATATATTTATATATATATAATATATATATATATAATAATATACGAGTATACTATATATATAAATATATATATTTATTAATATAATAATATTATTATTTATAATAACATTTAAATAACTTTAATATATTTAATTATATAATTAATATTGATACTAATATATATATATATAACAGTATATATATCATATATTATCATATATATATATATTTATTATATATAATAATAAATATATATATATATATATATATATAGTATATAATATATACTTAATATATAATATATGATATACGATATCATATACTATATATTATAATTTATATAATTAATATATACTATAATATATTTATATATATATATTAATATATTATCGAGTATATACTATATATATATATATATATATTATCTATAATTATATATTATAATATTATAATTAGTATATCATATATATACTATATAATAATATATATATATATATATATAATTATCATTATATATATATTATATATATATAACTATATAAATATATATATATAGTTAAATATACTATATATATATTTATATATCATAGTATATATATTATTATATATATAATATATATAATATATATCTAGTTATATAAATATATATTAAATATTATATAAATTATAATATAACTATATATATATATACTTATATATATATAAATTAATATAAATATTATATATATATCATTATTATAGATATTATAATTAGTGTGATGTATTACTCCTGTTACGTCGGACATACCCTCTAGATGGTGTGCAATAATTCCCTATACACGATGTCGAGTGTAGTAGACGGAATAAAGGGACAAAGGAGGAATTAAACGTTCTCGAACGATGAAGATATACATCCCATTGAGCATTTGACGTGTAGAGCTTAAGCCGTGACACTCGAAGCCCAATGGTTCCTCCTTCAATTGCTCTATATCACACACTCACTTTTACCACGGGAGTTGAGATCTCTCTATCACATACATACAAAAAACACATCTATTCTATTATTAGCACAACAACTATTTTCATATTCCCTGTGTAGTATGGGGAAAAGAATTCCCACAAACGTAATGTTCCATTTCGTAGAGGAAGATAAAGAGACATTGGTAATTGATGTTGGAGACAAAAATTCACCCACTCTATCTTTCATAAGTAGAATCTAATGATGCATAACTGTTCGTCACCGTCAATAAGCAACCTCAAAATTTTCGGCGAAATTGTATGAATTGTATGCGAAAAGAAATGTTAAAATTATAAATGCGATAGAAAGGAGAAGGAGGATGTATTTAGAAAGGATAAATTCGATTTGCTTGCTATGACTGAAAAACAATGATAAGTAACGTGATAAAACGATGGTTGTGAAGTGAAATGTGTAGTGTAGGCTGATGGAGAGAATGAGAGGGGAAAGAAGAGTGCGTTTTCTGACAAATGAGTTTTGGCATAGAGTATGGTGGATTTTGTTATTGCGGGAAGAACCAATATGATAGTTGTAAATTCAAAGTTTGGAATGTATATTGGCTTGTAAACATCTCGATCAAATTCTCCTTGTTTTTCCTAGACACGGGGTTCTTCTTACTTCCAATATTTTAAATGACTTTTGGACAACGGAGAAAGTAATTTCAGCAAATTAATTATGTTACGTCGACTTGAAATGTTTGATATGTGATTCACAACCCAAGATGGTAATTTAACGTGTATTTGGGTTGTGAGAAGAAGAAACATTACAGAAATCGTAGAAGTTGATTGATTTATGTGAGGAGAGAAGGTATGTGTGTAAGTAATAATTCTTCCACACAAGGAGTATTCATAGTAACTACGTAATATTGATTGTAGATAGAGATCGGTGCTGTAAAAATGAAAGTGATGATTGATTGTGTTGTGAAATGTTAAATATATCAGAACGCTTAAATCAATAGAGGATTGGGGATTAAATGTCAGATCATTATTGTTATATGTGCAAAGATTAAGTTATAGGGCATAGTGAGAGAAAAGATTACAAGGAACGGAATGAGAGGTTAAGGAGTGCAGAAGTTAACGAACACGGTTATATTAATTGTTGTAGGAGTGCATTGGAATTTAAAATAAATTAGTTGAAAAATGAACAAATTTGGATCCAAGAAATACCATGTTTAATAGTACAAGATAATATTGATTGCTAAAGTTAAAGTAAGAATGTCAAATAGTAGTGGTGGAAATGAAGAGGTGATACACAGCGTTAAAAAGTACGAAAAGAAGATGATTATGTGTTAAAGCCAAATGATTGGTCTCGAAAGAATGTTGAAACAAAGTGAGGAAAAGAGAAAGTACTAAAAGTACATTACTGGTAAGGAAAAAAAAGAGGTAGTATGATTAAGTTTGAGATTATGAATGGGATTTACAAGGAAATAGTAAGCTCTTCTGGAACTCAAGAAAGGGAGAAAGAGAGTAAAGAATTAATAATATCTGAATAGATGTACTTCTGGAATGGATAATAACATAATTATTATGTTGAACAACGTTGGCCGAGCACCGCGAATTGTCCGCACCAACCGAAGAGAACTGGCAATTATGTGCCGCACGAACAGCACCGCTCTGCACGATGGGTCGACTATTTTCTATAGAAAGGCACAAAGAGAGAGGAGAGAGACCTGTTTTCTGCAGGTGGGATAAAATTGAGGCTAATTATATTATTAATATTATATATAATATAATATCATATATATAATTAATATAATATATAATATATATAATATATATATATTATATATAATTATATTATAAATATATAATATTTATATTAATTATATAATAATATTTAATATATATCTATATAAAAATATAATATATAATATACTATAATATGATATATAACATACCAGCTGTTCGTTAACTCTTAAATCTCCGGCATCGAAACAGTAGAGATCGGTACTGGGTCTAATACATCCATCATCAGGATCAACAAGCTTCAGCGGTAACAAATCTTTTAGTCCAAATTCTCTGAATACTGGAAGAGACTAATCGGGAAAAAACAATTGTTAAAATTTTTAATTGTATTTAAAATGGTAAAGGCTTTCAGCATTAACTCTTTAATACACACATACTTTTAAAAGACCTCCTTTATGTAGACGAAGTCTATCTGCTACTTCGAGTGAGCTTCCATAAACCCAGTTTCCGTCAATGTAAGATGGAACAGTATTTATTTGGGATCGTGGTCCTGTGAAAATTGGGAAAATTTATATTTGAATAATTTATCTCTGCTACATTGTAGCAATACTCATAAAATAATATAAATTACAATACTATTTTTAAAAGTATGTAAGTTATAAACTGTATAAGATATTGTTTTAAAACTTAGCTCACCAAATTTACATCCCTCTCTCACTCCGGGAACAGATCTGACAACTGACATGCAGTCCTGTTTAAACAAAGAGTAGAAAGCATCTTTTGGAGATACTCTGATTGGAAAACAATCCGGCAAATCAGCATCTCTGTCGCAACATCTTGGGTCGGTAGCAGTGCCAGGTACTGTTAAATTAAAAACATTTTAAATCGTAAACGATAAAAAGTGATAATTATTATACAGATTTAATGTTAATTAATAATATTAAGAATAATTTAGCTGATAGGTACTATAAATCTAAAAATTTTCCTTTACAAATTTTAAACCTTACTAAACAAAGCATAGTAGTAGTAGACACCCCTGTAGACCTAAAGACTTTTGTGAACTTAACCAGTAGCACAGATCTGGGCAATATAGGTATATCTCAAACATGTTAAATGCAAAATTTATACTAACCAGTAAACTATTATATTTGTAATTTTTTGAAAATTCTAGGCTGGAAAAGGTTAAAAATAAATAGTTTTATATAATATATTATATTATATTATAATAAATATATTTATATTATTTTATTTATATTTATATTTATAAAATTATATATATATATATATATATATATATATATATATATATATAGTATATATATATATATATTATATATTTATTATATATATATTATAATATATATATATATATATAATATATATATATATATATTAGATATATATATTTATATGTAATTTTAAAGATATAATGTTATATATACGATATATATATAAAAAGATTTCAATATATGAAATAGTTATTGGTTAAATCGTTCGCGGGCTTTTCAATCACCCGCCAAACTTTGTTCTTTTTGGCAACAAAGTGAATTAAGAAAATGCAGTTAATAAAGATTCTTTTTTCAAAAAAGATATTTTATAATTACATGAAGTGAAAAATAATGTAAAAATATCTATCCCAAGAGAATAAAGACTTGGAAACTGACTGAGTTTATCTTATCCTTCCCCATAGAGAGATAATTTTAAAAGTTTTAGATAGGCATAACAAGTCGAGTATACAATTCTTATTCTGGTAGACGAGGAAGTCAAGAAGAAGTAGAAGTCCTTCTCTGGCCTACCAGAAGGCAGTTCTCCCCACTGCCTACAAAGAACCTCCCGTCTTGAAAACAAATCGAAGAGTCGCTTTTCTACTCGACCATAAAGATAAGTTCGCGAGTAGTTTTGCTACTCGCCAGCAGATATAAATTTGAGGGCAGTTTTGCTACCTTCCACCAGCGATAATTAAAAGAATAGTTTTGTTATAACGTAACAAAAGAGAAGATCCAGAAGAGCATCCAGCCTCCTGTTAAAATCTTCAATACTCTACAAACCCAAGACCATCGAACGCTTTAAACTGAAGACCACATCTCGCCTATATATATATATATATATATATATATATATATATATATATATATATATATATATATTATATATATAAATTTTTATATATTAGATATATTATATATAATATATATATATATATACATCATAATTATATATATATACTATATAAATATATAATATATTACTATAATATATATATATATATATATATAATATATTATAAATATCTTATATTATACTATATATTATATATTTATATATATATATATATATATATATATATATATATATAGTTTGTTAGGAAGGATGGTGAATATCTGACGAAATACTACTCATGACCAGGGCTAATGCAAAGTCGGAGCCAAAGACGTCCTAGGTCCTAAACAAAGAGCAACAGTGGTGATGGGAAAATGTCCTTTAAACTCCTTGAAAGAGATTACAGAGAGTTAGCAAGGGCTAGAGCGTTGGTAAGAAGAGTTGATAAGGCAAAAATGCCTAGCGTCCAACTTTTCCAAAACAGATGTGAGTGGAACCACCCAAAATATGCGATGCTTACTTTTCCCAAGGGTGAAAGAAACCCCTTAACAAAGTACAAAACAAGCAACTAGGATGATATTAAAAAGTTCTTTAGGAGCCACTGAACATCCATACTCTTAGAATCTTTCATAGTAGGAGAAACTGTGATCCTTCCAAAACAGTTTTGGGTTGTGTGCTTTCCAGGAAGACATTATAGTTGTGTAAAAGATTATACTGAATATTTAGATTAAGAAACGTAGTTCTTGAGGCATTGACAAAAACATGTTTTCTCCGCCCCTGCAGTTAAAAATATGCGAGAATATCAGAGTTAGTTGCTTCCAAAGCCATTCGCTCATAGCACTTCAGACATTTGGAGTTCGTAAAAGAAAAAATTGAAGGGTGGAGTCATCCGGCATAAGAGGATAGAGCTGAGGAGTATACAGAAACGTCATTAATGAAATAGACACAAAACATTGATGAGTTAAAACCCAAAATCTCCTGAGGAACAACCACTTTTAATATACTAAAAGCGCATGAGCACGTGGTTTTAACAACTGCTGCTATTATATATATATATATACTATACTATATATATAATACTATATATATAATATATATCATATATATATATATATAATTATACTATATATACTAATATATTATATATATATAGCCAGCGTCTGGATTAGCCGTCATATGTATCTTTAAAAACTATTAAATGCTACCAGTCAAAACCGAATACATTGCTGAATCGCATGGTCCAAAGATTTGCCCCCTGGAAAACTATGTAAAAAATAAAAATTAAAAAATAAAAACAAAAAAAAAACAAAATCAACAAAATAATACTACCCATATATATATCACTATATATATATATATAACTACTATATACTATATATATATATATATCACTATATATACTCTATATAACTATATATATACCTCATATATATATATATATATTATAATACTCCGCGACCCATTATTCATGGCTCAGATGTTACAACCTACAATCAGCTACAGCCGAAAAGGAATTACATTTTTTGGATCCTGGTAAAATTTCACATTAATAAAAACTATTAAAACAAAAAAAAAAAAAAAAAAAAAAAAAAAAATATTGTATAATAACGAAGTTATTCAACTAGGAGCGCCTATTTTAGGAGACACTTTTGATTTGTTTCTCGTTAAAATAAAAAGAGACTTTTCTATTAAATTTTGCTTGTTATACGGCACACTAGGGGGCTTCGACCACGCGAACGCGCGAACATAGACCACGGGGCGGCACACAATGGCCGTCTTTTCCCAGGTCTCTCCCCCCCGATGGGGAGGCGGCCGCGACCGAACCCCCCGCACGACACCCCCAACCACATACCAAAGAGCGAGGTAGGTTCCGAAGACCCCTCGCCCGGAGGCCATGAGGGAATTAATAGTCTTACCCCCGTAGTTGCCCGGAGGCCAGAGAGGACCCATCCCGGGACTCCCCTGCCATCTAGGATATACTCATTTGCGGTAATAATACCACCTTGGGACTCACTCTTTCATAAAAAAAAAAAAAAAAAAAAAAAAAAACAAAAGCAAAACTATTAAAAAAAAATTGTAATTAAATCATTCAACGAATGCTAACGCAATTAAAAGCTTCTCCTAAATAGGCTCCTCTATTCAATACCATATAATCACCCCATTAATCAATAATTTTTTCATTTTATTTTTTTTTTATTATTTTACATTTTCCTAGGTGAATACTCAGGATATCCAAAAAAATAGTATTCCTTTTTGTTTATAGTATTGTTAGATACGTTTTTTTGAATATATATATATATATTTTCTTTCTTTTTATTTTACATTTCAGAGTTGCAAAATTACTTTTAGTAAGTCGAGACATGCAAGCAATTTAATAAGTTTTTAGATTACTCTGAGCGGCTTAAATCCCAGACGCTGAGCTAATATATATATATAATATAAACAGATTATATTAATATAATATATATATATATATATATATAGTATATATATATTATATATATATAATATATAATATTATATATATATATATATATTAGTGTAAAAAACGTTTTTTAATTTTAAAAAAAACGTGTTTTTTTTTTAAACGGCAAAAAATCTAAGTTTTGTTTTTCTTTCTTTTCATTAAATAATATGTTTTTTTACTACGTCTTACATTTCCTTTTTATTTAAGACTTGGTTTTTTCGCCCATATTATCCAAGTAAGAAAGGACATTTTTTATTTGTTCATTGTTTGATTTAGGAAATTTTTATATTCCAAAGGTTATTTTGTTTATTAACTTTAATTATTCACATCATTCTTAATAAATAAACTTTAGACTTTGTGAATAAATTTTTTTTTTTTTTTTTTTTTTTTTTTTTGAAATTTAAGAACATAAAGTTATTTATGTAGTGCAATCAATAAGAAAAAACAATTTATTTATTAGGCTTATTAGTTAAAAGATTAGCTCTAATATCTTGAAAAAACTACTTAATAAATAGCGGAACCTAATAGATATACCTCTTTGGTTGTGTTAAAAAAAAAGCTCATGCCCCCAAAAAAACCCCCCCCGAGACTTCCTTTGCTTAGGCAAAAAAAAAAAAAAAAAAAACGGTACTGTCCTGTCATTACTCTTAACACTATATATATATATATATATATATTATTATTATAATTATCTATATATATAATATATATATTATTATATATATATATATATATATATATATATATAAAATATATATATTTATATATATATATATATATATATATATATATATGAAGATTGAAGTACACGCAAAAAAATAAATTTATTCCTTAAAAACAAAAAGATAACAGAAACGAGCTATCGATTATCTTGTACCTGTAATACTATTTATTAGAAACGTGGTCTACATTTTAACATATTTTTTGAATAAAAATAACGTGCTTTATGTTAAAATTAGTTTTAAAACACGTAATTAAAATAAAACATTTTGCATAATAGATAGTGTATCCTATTATGAAGACAAGGGCATAATAACGCGTAAAAAGTAAAGTCTTCTTAACCGCATTTCACTTAGCGCATTGGAGCCAAAAAGAAACACGTTTGTGGGCTAAGGTGATTGCTTAAAAGTCCGCGAAACGATTTAAACCAAATACTATTATACTATATATATAATATATATTATATATATATATAATATAATATATTATTATATTATATATAAATATATATAAATATAATATATTATATATATATATAATATATGTATACTATATTATATAGGGTTGTACTTGCTGAGTTGGTGGCTTACTTTAGAGACAGCACCCTATATAAGAGGAATGGTTAATTAGAAATCATATTCGAATGATTATATTTATTCAACATAATGAATCCCTATTAAATATCGTTTCCCACTTCTTTTGACAAAAAAGTAACAAAAAGGTCCCTTATGTTTGATATTCTCTCTTCTTAGACGAATTGGTAGTCACAGCCTTGCCAGCGCGTTTTCCACCCTATTTTGTGCGAGGATTTGTTGTTTGTGATTGAAAATCGAGTCGCAGCCTTTTCCTTGAAGATTATCGCTCTTGCCGGGAGTTTTCTGGAGAGAGGTCATCTTGAGTGAGATTTTTCTTCTGATTTCTTGGTGCTTGTATCATCATTACTCGTTTCGTAGGCCGGATTTATATATCTATTTCAACTTCGACTTATTTGCATAAAATTTTGCTCGCGCAAATCTTACCATAATACAAACATAAATTAAAAATTTTTACAAATATATAATTGAGAGATGCTCATTAGCTCCTGGGTTATATATAAGCAGAAAGTTGTATAATAAATATTACAAAGAAATAAATAAAATACATAGTTATACTTTCAATGCAAACATATCTAAAATGTCCAAGACATACAGTCGCATATAAACATATTGAAGCAACAAATAATATTACAAGAAATGTTTAAGATATATCAAATCGAGATAACTGGTACATCCGAAGATCTAAACCAATAAAAATTTTGAATACAAATACAATAATTTATTATATACAGGAAAAGGGCATTTAAAAATAAGCATATTTGGTTATATCATTTAGAGCATATATAAACATACAAACATTTAATAACAAATATTTAACAGATTATGGATATGAAACAATTGAATTTATTCAACAAGTTAAAATAGGCCACATTGATCGACTTTAAATCCAATGAATGGCTCCAGTATAAGACGTTCTCTAACGTATCATGATTGCCATGCGCACGTAGTTTTTCAAGTTGATATTACGAGAGAAACATGACTTGACAGTTGTAGAGACGAAGTGCCTGAAATGTTGGTCCCTTATTTGAACAAAAATTTCTTCTACATAAAAGGGAAGATGTACATACAACCATTTAGAATCGAAAAAAGAATCAAGTTCGAGTGGATCCAAAAAAATGAATTTCTGCCATAATCCAAACTTAAAATGATGAAAGAAATCATTCCGTAAAGGAAGTTACATATATTAGGCGAGTTGCCTTGAAAATTTAGGGTCCTTTAATTTGAAAATTTTTCATACATAAAAGGGGAGGTCACAGAACCATTTAGAATTTCGAAAAGGAATCGAGTTCGTAGGGGAAATTCAAAAGATGGTTTCTGCCCATAATCCAAACTGGAAATGATGAAAGAAATCCAATTACGAAAAGGAGTTCTGCTATGTGATCTAGCGATGGAATCCTCGAAAACTGTGGATAGTTGTGAAGTAGGTGTGACCATAATCCAAAATTTAGAAGATTGAAAATTGAAGTCCAGTATCGATAATGTTGTTTTGCTTGAGTGCATTTTTTTTTGGAAAGTTTCTGGTTTGAGGAATTCTTAATTTAATGCAGGTTTATTCTTTTATTTTTCATGTTGTTGTTCAGAAGGCCGTTCAATTGAATTCTGGGTGTATCTTCCCGGGTTTCACCAATTAATATAGGGATTGTACCTTGCTGAGTTGGTGGACATTTTAAGAGCCAAGCCCTATATAAGAGAATCGGTAATTTCGAATCCATATTCTGAATGATGTATTTATTCAACTAAGTTAATTGCCATATTGAATTGATGTATTTATCAACATAAGTAAAAATATGCAATTAGAGTATAAAAGTAACAAAAGGTCCCTTCTGTTGAAGTACTTCTCTTCCTAGTAGGCGAATTGGTACTCACAGCCTTTTCCAGCGCGTTTACCACACACTATTTTTGTGCGAGGATTTGTATGATTTGTTTGTGATTGAAATTCGAGTTGCAGCCTTTTCCTTGAAGTTTATCGCTCTTGACGGGAGGATTTCTGGAGAGAGTTTCTTGAGTGAGATTTTCTTTGATTCTTAATAATTTGATTTGACTCAATATCTGACTGAAGAGCATCTCAATAGGCCGGGTTTATATTTATATATTTCACTTCGACTTATGCTAAAATGTTGCTCGCGCAAATTCAGCGAAAAGTCACGAACATAAATTAAAAAATTTTACAGTTATAATGGAGTGCTCAGTAATATATATATTTATTATATATATTTATATAATATAATATATATATAATATTACCATATACTATTATATATATATATATATATATTATTATGACATATATATAAATATATTATATATTATATATTAATTATAGTTTTAAAGATTATAATGTTATATATACGATATTATAAAATAGTTCAATAAATAAAATATGCTTTTTTTTGTATATATTTTCGATTTTGATGTATTGTAATAAAAAAATAATAACATGCATAACAAAATGTTTAGATGCAAAATGTTTTTTATTTTGTATGTCCTAATTCTATGCTATGAAAAAAGATATTTTGGTAATAACTTGGAATTAAAAAATAATGTAAAAGTCCACCTCCCACGAGAATAAAGATTGGAAACTGGACTATTGATGTTTATTTTATCCCTTCCCCATAAAGAGAGTTTTTAATGACGGTTTAGAAGGCATAACGGGTTGAGTATCCAATTCTTATTCTGGTTGACGTGGAAATCAAGAAGTAGTCCACCAAGAGGTCCCTCTCGCCACTGCCTGCAAAGAACCTCCCGGCATGATAACAAATCGAGAAGTCGCTTTTCTTAACTCCGCCATAAAGATAAGTTCGATCGTAGTAGTTCTTGCTTACTCGCCAAGCAGTATAATCAATGATTCGCGCGCTATATATACTCGCCGCTCTCTGGCGCGCTCCAATTATAGAACTGTCTCCTCTCGCCTGAGGTAACGGTCACACCCGAGAGTGTCGAACGCTCGCGCGCCTTCGCTCTGTGGGACTCCGATATAGATTTCTTCGTGTACCTCTCAATACTCCGACTTCCGAACGGTTGCTTTACAACTGAATGACCATCATATGCCGCCAATCATAGATATTATTATTTATATATGGTTATATACTCCTTATCCTTCTCTCGATACTCCAGGAGCTAAAGTGTGTAATATATATTTTATTATAATATATATATATTAATATTATACTATATATATTATATATAATATATATATTATACATATAATACTATATAAATATACTATATAATATATATAGTATAACTATATTATTATATATATTATATAATATATATATAATTATCATATATATTATATATATATATATTATATTATAATATATATATTAATATAATATTATTATATATATATATAATAATTTATAATATAATATATAAGTTTGTTAGGAAGGAGGTGAATATCTGACGAAATGACTACTTTCATTGACCAGGGCTAAGCAAAGTCGGAGCCAAAGACCGTCCTAGGTCCTTAAACAAAAGAGCAACAGTGCGTGATGGGGAAATGTCCTCTTAAACTCCATTAGGAAGAGAGACGATTCTTGAGCAAGTCTGAACGTAGTTCTGGAAGAGTTGAAAGCAAAATGGCCTAGCGATCCAACTTTGTACCAAAACAGATGTGAGTGGAACCACCCAAAATATTGCGATGCTTACTTTTCCCAAGGGTGAAAGAAACCCCTTAACAAAGTACAAAACAAGCAACAGTAGATGATATGTAAAAAGTCGGTGGGGCCACTGAACATCCATACTCTTAGAATCTTTCATAGTAGGAGAAACTGTGATCCTTCCAAAACAGTTTTGGGTTGTGTGCTTTCCAGGAAGACATTATAGTTGTGTAAAAGATTATACTGAATATTTAGATTAAGAAACGTAGTTCTTGAGGCATTGACAAAAACATGTTTTCTCCGCCCCTGCAGGTAGAAATATGAAAATTCAGAGGTTAGTTGCTCCAAGGCCATCCTCATAGCATCAGACATTTGGAGTTCAGTAAGAAAAATGAAGGGTGGAGTCATCGGCATAAGAGTAGATAGGCGAGGAAGTTACAGAAAGGTCATTAATGGAAAATAGACAAAAAATTTGAGAGTAAAACAAATCTCTGAGGAACACCACTTTTAATATACTAAAAGGATGAGCAGTGGTTTTCTACAACAGCTGCTATAGAACGATTGGATAGTGAATCAGAGAGGCGACAACAGTGAAGGAAAGATACTGAGACAAGGAATCTTAGAAATCAAAACTTTGGTCATGATTCTAAGTGAGCTTTCAAAATTTCTAGCCCCACAGAAAAATATTCACTTAAATGCCAAAGGAGAATCCAGACAGCGTGCATCAGTAGTTTAAAAGATATAATGGATCATCAGAACTGGACGGTCTTTATCCAATACACCTTAAATAATTGAAATATATGTTAGTTGAGCTTTTAACCTAACATTTCATTATGTCTATACAAGAGTGATTAGGACCACAATAATAGCAAGATTGCTAATATGGCCTAACCTAGATTTTCAAAAAAAGATGGAAAGATCCCAAATTCCTATATGCCAATTACTTTAACTTCTATTGCAAGTTCTTATGGATTTTGAAATTTGTTAAACCCGTGACACAACCAGAGGGGGTGGAAGTTAGGGTTCTCTATATAGTGAGTGGGACTGCTTGAAAAATAAATAACATTGTGAGACAAATAAAATGAATAAATAGAAATTAAAACGCTTTATATAAAAGATTTCACAAATAATTAATTATTGCAACTATTGGCCTTGCACCATATGCGAGTTCGAATCGTTTCTCCCCAGGCTCAGCAAACGGAGAAGCAAACCGGTAGTTAATTCCTTGATTGTTTATTTAAATAGGAAAGAGAACCGTCAGTTAACTATTATGACAAAGAAGAAAACAGTTTGTTGAAATTATGGCAACTTATCAATGCCTTGCACAACTGCGGAAATTTCTTACACGTATTAAAGACGAAAAAAGTTTAAAATATAAAATTCAAAAAATAATACCTTTTTTCTGAGATGCTACGATAATTTTTGGTAAATATCACGGTACGATATGTGGTAAAAACTATACATGACCCATCTTGGAAGCCCCAACGACCCATGTTTGGGTCGGGACATATGTGCTAAGAACACCTCTTCTAAATTTTTGATCTAAAGCCCTGTCTAAAAATTATTTTTAAGCGGTAATAGCGAAGAGATTTGTTGCATATTTTGAAGTTTTAGAGTTGTTTTTTTTACTCAATAATTCTTAATTTTAGACAAACAAAAGTACTGAAAGTTTTTAATTTGTTAGTAAAGAAAGAACATTTACGGGAAGATAAATAAGACTTGCCTCCTCTCGGGTTAAACTACCTCATATTGCGATTTAGAATAAAGGTATTCGACTACTTTACCGTTGAGCTTTCCTCAAACCTAAAAACGTTTGAATCAAGAACAACATATTTGGGTTTGAAGATAAATTAATTTACTAAACGACATCTGGATTTGATATTAGTAGTAACAAACACCGGACGTCGATTAGCAGACATACGTTTTATACGTACAGGTGTGAACCTATTTACGTACATGAGTGCAAATAATTATGTAAGTACGTACATCCGTTCACGTGAATATGCACATGACCGAGTTCGTAAACCTAGAGAAAGACACCTTACTCGTGCTATTATACGCTTGTATTACGGATTTCAAAATTCGGCTACAATACCGGTGCCTGAGCCACACAGTGATCAGAATCAAGAGTCAGCTCAGACTCCAATTCCTTCGCTGAATCATGTCGGCAGATTATTTCCCACATGGCTAAGGCCACGTCCAAGTTAAAAAGCTTAGCTCCTCAGGATGGGCGTAGCGGCATGAATCCGCAACTCTGCTGCAATGCTATCATCAGCTAAAGAGGTACCAAGTTTAAAAGCTATCCAAAAATTAAATCCCGCTTAAGAAGGATGGGACTGTAATATTATATATATTATCATATTATATATAATATATATATATATTATATATAAATATATATATAAAAATATATATATAACTATATATAATATTAATATTATATATATATATAATTACTATACATATATATATATATATTATTATATATATATATTATAATATTTATATTATATATTAATATAATATTATATATTATATATATATATATATAATATATATAATATATATTATATATAATATAAATAAAAATCACCTACTACCCATAATCATTAAATATAACTAATGATATATATATATTATATATACTATATTATATATATATACTATTAAATAAAAATATATAATTTATATATATATAATATAATATATATATATATAACATATATATATACATATATATATATATTATATATATATATATATATATATATTATATATATAAAATAAAATAGTGTACTTCATTGACCCTAAATAAAGTCAATATAGCAATAGCGCATGGCCAGCTGGGAGGGGGCGTTTGCGCTACTGCTTTATTGACTTACTGCCTTATGGTCTATAAGGTACATATTTTTAATAATATTTTGCTTTTAAATTTAGTAATAACATTGGTATTTATAATTTTTAAAATATATTTTAAAATATAATAAAACAAAATAAAACAAAATATAGATAAGTCATTATAAATAATAAAAATATTAACAAATAAAAATAAAGCTTATCTAGGATTAAGTTTGTATATAAAAGCAAAAGAAATGCATTAGTTTACTCCTGCCTAAAGAAAATGAGATTTAAGGCTGAAACAGTGAACATCTATGTAATTATTTGTTATTAGATAAATTCATTTCATTTGTAAGGGTAAAACCCCTTTTCGGGGGTTCGGCCCCTCTCTTGTTTGGGTGCTTTACCATTTCAGACTCCTCAGGAAATCATCCTTTGTCATTTCAGTGCATATAGATTCATGTAATATACATTAGAAAGGGTATAAGCAGGTTTTCCTCAGCGGCCGCACTCCAGGGGTGATGCTCATATTCCCCGCAACAACTTGACACTCTCAAATTCAGATTCTATGGGGTCATAACCATGTAAAATAACACCAATATTGGTACATTAAACGAATGCAAGGTTACTCAGCACTGCACCGCACCTGCTCCGCATCAGGAACCAGTGCACTGCTCCGTATCATGTGAGTTTTTCATCTCTGCCTTGTTCTTATTTCTTCTTTATCGTTTCTCAGCCTTCTTCTCTTAAATATTCCTTA
>JABUQX010040422.1:25000-30000 GCA_015478945.1 Trachelipus rathkii
TAATATAATATTATATATATATATGGCCCTGTTATGTTTTAAGACTCCCTTATTTTTATTTTCTTTACTTTTTTTTAAACATATTGCTAGTATATGATACTAATTAATGACTTAAGTGTGACAGGACAATGATTCAAGGTTAGAAATATTAATAAATATTTTTTTTAAAAATCACATTTATCTTAAATATTTACAAAAAATGAAATATCCCGAAAAGTACGATACTTACAGAAAAACAATTACACATATTTGGAATCAGCATATCAAGCTTATTACAAAAAATGTAAACAAAAAAAATAAAAAATAAATAAAAAAATAATCAGGGGGCTCGAGCGACGGGGGACAGAGGGGACGTTTTCCATACCCGTAGGAGCGGGCGGAGAACCCCCCGGCACAACAATACAAAGAGCGGGGGTCGGAAGACCCTCGGAGGGGGGGAAATGTCCTCCCGTAGTTCCGGAAGTCGAAACCACTTCTGCCGTCTTGCGGTTTCCCTTGGTATTCCTTAGCTTAAAAAAAAATAAATAAATAAACCTGAGAGTCCGTAAACGTAACAAGGTCTATATAATTATTTGAATCATTGTCCGTCAACCACTTAAAATTGATTGTTAGGATCATTATACTCGAAATATATGAAAAAACAAAAATAATCAAAACATGACGGAGTTGTAAAACATAACAGGTCCTATTATATATATATATACATATATTTTAATATAATATTAAAAATTAATAATAATAGATATATATAAAATAAAAAAATATTAGATAAAAAAAACAAAAATAAATTACTAAATTATATATATATATGATATATATATATATATATATAATATATATATATATATATATTTAAATATATTATATATATACTATATATAATATATATATATATTAAAATATATATATATATAATAAGTATAAATATAAATATATAAATTATATATAATAGTGTGTAACGTAACGTATAACTAACTTAACAAACTAACATAACCCAACTCTTTCTCCTAAAACATGTGTTAATTGTATATAGGGCACCGGTGAAAAAAAAATTCATGCCGACTCTGAGTTCGTGTGGCCGTTAAGAATTGTCATATATATATATATATATATATATATATATATAGTATATATATATATCTATAAGTATATATATATAAGTATATATATATTAATATATCTATATATATATATTATCTATAATATATATATATATTTATATATAATATAATATATATATATATATATATATATATATATATATAATATATAATATATATATAATATATATACATATATATATAATACATATATATATATATATATGTATATATTAGTATACTATATATAGTATATATATATATATATATATGGAGGGAAGTAGCGCTCACGAAGAGATGAGATTACCTCCCATTGGGCATTTGGGTTGTAGGGTGAACATACTGGCACTCCCAGTGCCCATTGGTTCTGCCTCTTGCGTTATATCCACATTCTTCTTACACGGGAGTAGACTCTCCCTGTCACATACAGACCACAAAACACAACTACTATTACAGACTACACCTTTTTTCATATATCCCTGTGTGTGTGTGTGTGTGTGTGTGTGTGTGTGTGTGTGGTGTGTGTGTGTGTGTGTGTGTTGTGTGTGAGAGAGAGAGAAAACATTCCCATAGCGTGCGTTCTGCGTGTTGTACTAGGCAATTGAAAGGCCAGTGTAGTTGGGATGGCAAACCGGCACTACTTATCTCTCGCTAGAAATGCTTTGCATGCCTCGGATCTCTGGTCTTGACCACCGTAAGCGAAATTTTATCTTTCGGCGAAATTGTATGAATCGTTTGGGTACATGGAATATTAAAGGAATAATTGACGAGGTGAAGAGGAGGGCGGTGATCGATGTATTTAAAAAGGTTAAATTTGATTTGCTTGCAGTGACTGAAAATAAGCAACAATTATATAGTTTTTTTTTCTAGCCTAAAGAGCAGTCATTACCTCACTTTCATTGTTCATAAAATTTAATTTTGTTCCCTACTCTTCTCGGTTTTAAAGCGGGCTATTCCCCCCCATCCTCTTGATTTCTTTTTTGTCATGCAAAGCAACTACTGTTCTTTCTATACTTGAGCAGTAGAGTTATAAATATTTTCTCTCAAACTGTAGGTAGAAGAGCCATTATCCTTTCCTGCAGCTATCTCTATACTAGTTGGTAAAACAATCAGTTTCATATTGAGATCCAGGATTCTGCATTTTCATTGAAAGAGGGATCCTACTTTTAACCTCAATGAACAAATTCCCTCTGTTTTCTATCTTTTGAGATTGAAATGCAGCCTGTTTTGAACCGTAGATAGAAAAGGTTCATGAAATCATTGTTAAAAAGTAAACAACTTAGTTCCAGTTTTTTACTGACCAGCATTGATAGCAGATAGGGGATAACTTTTCCTTAATGCTTATGGCACACACACAATGTTCATCGAATTTTGAGGAAGAAGAATAGCCATTCTGATTGTTCGAACTATCATTCTAAACTATCATTCTCTCTGTAATTTTTAAATCTATTCCCAATTAGCTACCCGGTGTCATTTCTTTCTGATTATCATTATCAACTAATGACAAATATTTTTATTTTATTTTCCTGATCCCTGGTCATTTGCCATTAGAAAATATATTGTATCCTTATTTCATGACCTTTAAAGCGTCGAAGTCTTTTAAAGAAGTATGACATACATCTTTGCATGCAAAGCTCCGTGGCTTTCAATAATAACTATTAAAAGCATGTTTAGTGTTCTTTCAGAGGATTTCATATTGGAAGTTGTCTTTTCATTCCTGTCAACAATTATTTCATAAGGTTTTCGATTGCATTCCTCTTTCTCTACCCTCTGTTGTAATGATCTAAGTTTCTTGTACACTCTCTCAGTTCTATTTAGTGTGTGAAATCTCTCTCTCTCTCTCCTCTTTCTAACACCCTTAAGTTTTCATACTTCTTTAAATGTCCATGTCACATCTCTTGCTATTAATTTAATATAATCACAAAATCTGTATGAATAATATAGTCGTAACAAAAAAATGTATATCTCGTTTGAAACCTCATGCCATAACGGTTGCTAAGATGGGTTTAATAAAATTGGTTATTCTGTTCAGGTTGCGATAATTTTTTATCTCCTCTCAGTAACTCCAGCTTTATATACGATAGTCTCATATATTCTTGCATAGAACGTTGTTCTCTCTTCTGGAAAGGATCTCGTTCTACTTATGTTCAAGGCAGAGTAGAATCAAAATCAAAATGACCTATTAATTGTCAGTTACTCTTCGACTTCATCATTAAGCTGTGCCGTTGATGTTCTTACAATCTTCTACAAGTACTACAAATGCAAAGTTAGGAGGATCTGTCCATTTATGTTTCCCTCCCCCTTTACTTTGCTTTCTCTGTACAATAAGATAATGTAATGGCAATCCTTTTAGATTTATTTATTTATTTATTTATTTTGTGTGATACTTTCTTCTTTCCAGCAATATGTCCCCTTATATTAGAGTGACAAGTAATCTTAGTTCTAATTTTCCATTCACTAATTGTGCATAGTTTTCCTAGGAAATAAGATATAATGACAGGTTCGAGTCATATTTGTTGTTCTATAAATATATATATATTATATATATATATATATATATATTATATATATATATATATATATATATATATATATATATATATATTATATATATATATATATTTATATATATATATATATATAATACCTGCTTCCAGCTGTTCTTAAGTCAATTTTTTTAAAACCTACGTTATCGAACAAAATGTACAAAGTGCGCATGGCACATGCTTTTTTTTTTAAAGAATGCAAAGTGAAATAAATATAAATATAAAAATAAATTACGTTGGGTGAGGATATGATACGGGTAAGTAAGCTTATTGAGTTACGTGAGTTTACATAGACGGTAAATTTTTGATATTTTTAAAGTGTGAAGCTGTTTTATTACTTTAGTTTAAATTTGACTCTTCAGATTTTTATTTAATTTCACCTTTATGAAATGTGTTCGAATCCATGAAATCGATATGTATAGAGGTGGAGTCGTGAATATATGATCTATATATATATATATATATATATATATATATATATATAGAGATATATATATAGATATATATATATATATATATATATATATATATATAGGTGCATTTGTGTGTGTTTGTGTGTGTAGATGTGTGTGTGGAAAAGAGAGAGAGAGAGAGAGAGAGAGAGAGAGAGAGAGAGAGAGAGAGAGAGAGAGAGAGAGAGAGAGAGAGAGAGAGAGAGAGAGAGAGAGAGAGAGAGAGAGAGAGAGAGAGAGAGAGAACTGTATAACTTATAAAGTGTGTGTTTTTTGTCGTGAAAATACTACAATACTGTTTTTACGCTACAAACTAACTATGATTACTGCTTCTCGTTTTGCAGTTTTTATTACTTAATTTTAAACAACAAAACATTTAACAATTGGTTCCTTTTCTTAACAAGAATTTTAACAAGTGGATCACGGAAACCTGTGCGAACATTATCCAGCTCACCCTTGATTTTGTAATTGCCTTTGCACTTATTAGATATTAACTAACATTACACCGTAAGTCTTTTTTCAGAAAAGGTTTGGAAAATATTTAGTATTTTATACCCGGTGTTGTTAATTTAATACAGAATGGTGAAAAATATTGATGAATATATATATTAATACTATCCAATACTCTCCTACTTAAAATTATGTATGTAAATTGATAAATGTTTGGTGGTTTGAATTGGTTGCTTTCAATTCCTTAATATTCAAAATTCTATTTTAAAAAAAGAATAAGTTAACGCTAAATTTAACGTTTTCTATGGAAGAAAATAGAAAACCGCCATAGAGAAGGTTTTGATAGACAACTATTTTAGAACAAGAAAATAAAATTGATGTTCCAATTTTTTTAAAATTTTTCATATATATTCTATTATTATTATATAACATATGTATTTTCTTAGTATATA
>JABUQX010040422.1:32500-37500 GCA_015478945.1 Trachelipus rathkii
TAATTTAGTATTGGAATGGTTGGTAATGATTTTTTATTTTAGGTAAAGAAAAATTAAAAATTTGATTTGCTATAAAAAGAACTTGCTTTTTTTGAGCTTCAAATTGATTTATTTTCAAATTCATTTTATTTAATTTTTTAGTTTATTTCGACGTAAATATTTATTATTTGTGTCCACAATAAGTGTTATATATATATATATATATATATATATATATATATATACATATACATATATATATATATATATATATATATATATATATATATATATATATATCTATTTTATTTATATATATATATATATATATATATATATGGCCAGTCTTTGGATTGTCCGTCATATGTATCTTTAAAACTATTAATGCTACAGTAAAACGGGAATACATTGCTGGAATGCTGGTCCAAAGTTTGCCCTGAAATAAAAAAAAAAAAAAAATATATATATATATATATATATTCAAAACTACAATAGCTACAGCGAATAGGAATACATTTTTGGAAAATTCACATAAGCAAATGTAAACAATAATAATAATAAAATTAATATTAATAATTATAGTAATATGATTAGAAGGCCTATTTAGAGACCTTTATTGGTTTCTCGATAAAATAAATAGACTTTCTATTAAATTTCTTGCTTTATACGGCACACTAGGGGCCTTCGAGCCACGGGGAACATAGGACGTTTCCCCGCAGGGGAGGGGCGGAGGAACCCCCGAGACACCCAAATACCAAAGAGCGGGTGTTCCGGAGACCCTCCCCGGAAATAGTCCTACCCTGTCGTTCCCTCGGAAGGCCGAGAGACCCCGATGCGGTTTACCCTGGGGTATTTTTTTAGTAAAAAAAAAAGAAATTTAATAGAAAGTCTATTATTTTATCGAGAAACCAATAAAAGGTCTCTAAATAGCCTTCTAATCATATTACTATAACTATCAACAAATATTTATTTTTTATTATTATTATTTTTCTTATTTCAAATTTACCTAGGATTCCAAAATGTATTCCTCGCTGTAGCTATTGTAGTTTTGAGATTTTTTTTTTTTTTTTTTTTACATTTCCAGGGCAAACTTTGGACCAGCATTCCTACAATGTATTCCGTTTTACTGTAGCATTTAATAGTTTTTAAGATACATATGACGGACAATCGAAACGCTTGACCTATATATATATATTATTATTATTATATATATTATATATATATATTATATATATATATATATATATATATATATATATATATATATACATATATACATATATATATCATGAAATACAGTTCCCACAAACAACAATGGTACCCTAAGGATGGATTTTTTATCGTAATATTTAAATTATTTCCCCAGGGCCTGAATGGGGACAGAGGGGGGACAAGCCCCGGAGGGTATCGGCACCGCGACAACGACCTAAGAGCGGGGGTTCACTTGGAGATTTCGTCGTTCACTGAGAGACCCCGCTTCTTTGCGGTTTACCCTATGGTATTCCTTTAGTTAAAAAAAAGAATAATTTTACTTCCAAAAACACTTTGGTATTACTTTTTAACTAAAGGAATACCATAGGGTAAACCGTAAAGATGGCAGGAGTCGGGGACTACGGGGGGACTATCTCCCCCTCCGGGCTGGTCTCCGAAACCCCCGCTCTTTGGTTTGGGTGTCGCGGGGGGTTCCTCCGACCATCTCCTCCGGGGTATGAAAGTCCCCTCCGCCGTCCCCGTCGGCTCGAGCCCTCTAAATTGCCGTGTAATTTTTGTAAAATATTTTCGATGAATACAAAAAAAAAAAAAAAAAATTAAATCCCATCCTTAGAATTTTTCCGCTGATTCCAAATATATAATTGTTTTACTGTAGGAGCTGCCGGTCCCTAGTTACATACTGTGAGCATTAAAAGGACTATATATATATATACATATATATATATATATATATATATATATATATATATATATATATATATATATATATATATATATATATATATATATATATATATATATATATATATATTTATATATATATATATATATGTTTAATTATTTTCATATGCCTTCAGTGAAGCACAAAAAAACAAAAAAATTTTTTTTTTTAATTTCGTTAATATTATTGTAAATTCAGAATCTTAAAATGCATTTGCAAGGTTTACCAACTTTACATAGCATAAATTATTTTCAGCTACGTTTAAATATCCTATATATATATATATATATATATATATATATATATATATATATTATATATATATATATATATATATATATATATATATACATGTATATATATAAAGATATATATTTATTTATTATATATATATATATATATATATATATATATATATATATATATATATATATATATATATATATATATATATATATATATATATATATATATATATATATATATATATATATATATATATATATATATATATATATATATATTTAACGACTTGCATCTTTGATTATGATTTAAATGGACAATTTTTCCTAAGAATGAACCTGAAAACCAGTTTAAGAAAAGGTTATAAAAAATGATAAATCTGAAGAGAGTGTGAAGATAATGATGCAAAATGTTGCTGGTTGGAGATGCAAGAGTAAATGGCTACATTTTTAAAAGATGAGAAGTTATCTTTACTTTATATGATAAAATGTTGAAAACCATTTACGAACATTTCTAGAATGACTTTAAAAACATAAAATATATTATGCTAAATAAAAGAAGGTAAAACCGTGCCGAAAACTGCTATTTCAAAGATACATGAAGTAATAGGGATGAATATGTTATTAGATTGGTTAAGGTAGATAGTGAAAATATTAATTATGGCACTATGAGATAATAGTAATAATGATACTATTATCAATAACACCCTTGGATTAGGTCAACTGAGTAGTAAGTGACATCTTAAAATATGAAGAGAGGAAGGAGCGTCCAGGATGTGGAGGCGTCTGAGATGTGGATGGACAGAAGACGTTGGAGAGGTTTCGTGCAAAACAACTGACAGATGCATGCATCTACAGGAGATTGGTGAGAAAGGTGAGAAATATATATATATATATATATATATATATATATATATTATCACGATATACGGAGATATATATATATATATATATATATATATATATATATATATATATTATATATATATATTATATATTATACATATATATATATATATATATACATATATATATATATATATATATATATATATATATATAAATATATATATATATATATATTATATATATATATATATATATATATATATATATATATATATATATATATATATATATATATATATATATATATATATATATATATATATTTCACCTTTTCTCACCAATCTCCTGTAGACGCATGCATCTGTCAGTTGTTCTGTACGAAATTTCTCCAACGTCCTCTGTCCATCCACATCTCAGACGCCTCCACATCCTGAACGTTCCTTCCTCTTTTCGCCATTGCCGCGTTCACGTTGTCGCTCCATCTAACTTTAGGTCTTCCCACACTTCTTCTTCCCTCCGGTATCCATTCCAGATTCCAGATATCTTCTGGGCACTCATTGCTCCTCCATCCTTCTGACATGTCCATACCACCGCAGCTGACTACTCTCCACTAACTCCACCACGCTCCTCACACCTAAATCTGCCCTAACCTCCTCACTTCTCCTCCTATCTCTCCTTGTCACTCCTCTAATCAGTCGCAACACGCGCATCTCGCACGCCTCCAACTTGCTCTTTGCTCTCGTATTAAGAGCCCATGCTTCATGTCCGTACATCAGTATTGGTCTTAGTATACTTGTGTACATTACCATCTTGGCTCGTCTCGAAATTGCTTTTTCCTTCAACAATGGGAACAGCATTGCTGTTGTCCCATTAAATTTCCCAATTCTCTTATTTAATTCCAACATTGTGTCGTTTTCCTCTCCATAATGCACCCCCAAATAATTAAACTGGTCCGTTTGTCTCAGCCTTTCTCCACGCAAACTTACGTCCAGGACATCTCCACCACCTCCGATCAACATCACCTCCGTCTTCCCTCGGTTTATCCTCATACCCCTTTCCTCCAACTCCTCATCCCACACCTCCAGAAAATTCTGCAGTCTCTCCTGATTTTGCGCAAACAACACCAAGTCATCAGCGTATCCAAACATCTCATCCTCCACTCTGTTCCGCACAGATCTCCCACAACTGTCCATGTATATAATGAACAGTATTGGGGACAGCACGCTCCCTTGCTTCACCCCCGTCGTGACGTTAAACCATTCTCCCTCTCCGGACATAGTCTTTACTCTACACTTACTATCTACATAAGTGCTCTTTATTGCTTTTATTAATTTCCCAGGTATTTCATATTCTATTCTACTCAGTTCCCTCCACAACAGCTCCCTTGGCACTCTATCAAACGCCTTTTCTAGGTCTACGAAAGCTGCGTATGTTTTCCTATTAAATTCCCAGTTCTTTTCACTTATCATCTTCAAAGCAAACACCAGATCTATAGTTGATCTCCCCGGTCTAAAACCATATTAATAATATTAATAATTATATTACAACAATACTCTCAGTCTTCTCTCCAATATCCTTTCATAGATCTTCGCAGGATGTGACATTAATACAATCCCTCTATAGTTTCCACATTTTTATATGTGGGGCAGATTGTTGCCATACTCCATTCACTAGGTACCACTTCATCTCTCCAACACCTATTCATCAGATTTAACATTCGTCTTGTCCCTTCATCTCCCATTTCTTTCAGCATCTCCGCAACTATTCCATCTTCTCCCGCCGCCTTTCCGTTCTTCATATTTCTCAGCGCCACCATCATCTCCTCCTCCGTGATCAACCACTCCTCCTCTCCTCCATCCTCCAACAAATCAAACTCTTGCAGTCTCTCCTCCACTACGCCCTCCACATTGTACAAATCTTCAAAGAATCTCGTACAATGTGGGGGGGCGTTGTGAGGAGAGAGAAAAGAGATATATATATAATATATATATATTATA
>JABUQX010040422.1:40000-42500 GCA_015478945.1 Trachelipus rathkii
CCTTTGAGGAGGGCTAATGTGACATGTTTTTCCATCTACTCCACACGCAATGTCTGTAGCATTCTTAAATCCTCTAATTTCCAAACTCTTTTAAACTTGTTCAAATTGAGGAACCGGAACATGTCGGAATTTGATCCGGACATGATTTTTTGATTACCTTCAAAATTTGGAAGTTTTAACGTCGGCTCTGACTCTTACCCACTATGGAAATATATATATATATATATATATATATATATATATATATATATATATATATATATATATATATATATATATATATATATATATATATATATATATATATATATATATATATATATATATATATATATATATATATATATATGTAGCACTCCATTAACTTTGTAAAAATTTTAATTTATGTTCGTACTTATGCTAAGATTTGCGCGAGCAAAATTTTAGCATAAGTCAAAGTGAAAATATATATAAACCCGTCCTTTTGAGATGCTCTTCAGTCAGATAAAGTCAGATCAAATTATTAAGAATCAGAAGAAAATCTCACTCAAGATACTCTCTCCAGAAATCCTCCCGGCAAGAGAGGTAAATTTCAAGGAAAAGGCTGCGACTCGAATTTCAATCACAAACACAAATCCTCGCACAAAAATAGGGTGGAAAACGCGCTGGAAAAGGCTGTGACTACCAATTCGTCTACGAAGAGAGAGTATCTCAACAGAAGGGACTTTTTGTTACTTTTATACTTTCATTGCATATTTTTTATATAAAAAATTAAAAAATTAATTCCCAAAATGGACTTAAATTACTACTACATCCTTTATAGGTACTGTAAAAGTATAGCTTTCACCAACTTAGCAAGTCTTTACCCTATATAATTGGTGAACCCGGAGAAGAACACCCAGAACTTCAATGAACGCCTTCTGAACAACAAACAAAATGAAAAAGAAAAAACTACAATAATATTAAAATTCTCAACCAGAACACTCCGAAAAAATGACTCAAGCAAACGAACATTATCGATACTGGACTTCAATTTTCATTTCTAATTTTGGATTATGGTCATCACCTTTTCACAACTATCACAGTTCGAGGATTCATCGCTAGACATAGCAAACTTCCTTTACGGTATGGATTTCTTTCATCATTTCAAGTTTGGATTCCACTACGAACTCTGATTCCTTTTCGAATTCTAAATGGTTCTGTGACCTCTCCCTTTTATGTATGAAGAAATTTTTTCAAATAAAGGACCTAAATTTCAAGCAACTTCGCCTATACATATATATATATATACGGTATGGATTTCTTTCATCATTTTAAGTTTGGATTATGGGCAGAAATTCATTTTTGGATTCCACTACGAACTCTGATTCCTTTTCGAATTCTAAATGGTTCTGTGACCTCTCCCTTTTATGTATGAAGAAATTTTTTCAAATAAAGGACCTAAATTTCAAGCAACTTCGCCTATACATATGTAACTTCCTTTACGGTATGGATTTCTTTCATCATTTTAAGTTTGGATTATGGGCAGAAATTCATTTTTGGATTCCACTACGAACTTTGATTCCTTTTCGAATTCTAAATGGTTCTGTGACCTCTCCCTTTTATGTATGAAGAAATTTTTTCAAATAAAGGACCTAAATTTCAAGCAACTTCGTCTCTACATATGTCAAGCAATGTTTCTCTCGTAACTACAGCTTTGAAAACTATTTACGTGCGCATTGATCAAATCATGGATACATTAGAAACGCCTTATACTAAGACCTTCCCTGGATTCAACGGTTCGATCGATGTGGCCTATTTAATTAACTTGTGAATAATTTAATTGTTTCATATCCATAATTATGTATAAATATTTTTGTATTTAAATGTTTGTATGTTTGTTTATATCTAACGGATATAACCAAATATGCTTATGTTTGAATGCACCTTTTATTTTCTGTATATTATTATTGTATTTTTATGTATTCAAATATTTGTATATATGTTTAGATCTTCGGATGTAACCAGTTATGCTCGTATTTGAATATTTACATTTCTTGTATATTATTTTTGCCTTCAAATGTTTATATGTCTACTTATGTCTTCGGACATAATTAGATATGTTTGCATTTGAAAGTATAACTATGTATTTTAGTTATTATTTCTTGTATAATTATTATAACATACTTTCTCACTCCGTGTTTAGCGCAGGAAGTAATGTAGCACTCCATTAACTTTGTAAAAATTTTAATTTATGTTCGTACTTATGCTAAGATTTGCGCGAGCAAAATTTTAGCATAAGTCAAAGTGAAAATATATATAAACTCGTCCTTTTGTACTCTTCAGTCAGATCAAATTATTAAGAATCAGAAGAAAATCTCACTCAAGATACTCTCTCCAGAAATCCTCCCGGCAAGAGAGATAAACTTCAAGGAAAAGGCTGCGACTCGAATTTCAATCACAAACACAAATCCTCGCACAAAAATAGGGTGGAAAACGCGCTGGAAAGGGCTGTGACTACCAATTCGCCTAAGAAGAGAGA
>JABUQX010040422.1:47500-55867 GCA_015478945.1 Trachelipus rathkii
TCCATAACGGTTTCCAAAATTTGAAAAAGTCTTACGCAATTTCTAACGACTTTCTCTTCCCACTACCACCTCCTCAAATTACTAAATAAAGATGAACTAAAACATTGTTTACATTTTTCTTATAAATTCAAATATTATGTTCAAGAAGCTTTGCTTGTACTTCAACTAGCTGAATAACCGGTACTCTTTTTTTCATTTTCAAGTGATTTTTTTGTTCAATCATTTTAAAATTATCGGCTTCAACGCCAGCTTCGTCATTTTAAAAATTGTCCGGCTCCCTCTATTCTGACTCCGGCTCCGGCTCCTGCTCCGGCCCCGCCTTCAACTTCATCATCATTTTAAAAAGTGTGCGACCACTGTTCATAACCCTTTATTTTAGCAAAGTATTTTTTTTTGCTCTGGATCCGGGCCCGCCTCTACCTATAAAAAAATGTTTACTTCAGTCCGGATCTAGCCCCCAAATTTTTTTCCTGCTAAATTCACTCAAAACTATGCAGCTCCGAAGGTTTCGAATCCCAGTCTGATTTTCATACAAAGACTTAACAAATTTGACTTCCTCAAAGCTCAAAAACTTGTAATTACGAATTGTTGTAATGGATTAAAAGATTACATAACAAAAATGAATCAGCATCTTTCACCCCCCCAACATCACATATATATATATATATATATATATATATATATATATATATATATATATATATATATATATATATATCAGCATCTTTCACCACACATATATATATATATATATATATATATATATATATATTTAAATTTAATTATTTATCAGTAGAATCATATCCCGCATGACTGCTGGGTCTGTTGGTTGGAAATATTTGTAAAACATCATCATTCCTCGCATGGGAAGAGAAAACAGTGGAACGGGGTTCTCTCACCCTAACACCTACACAGATTCCTCTTCAAATGGACCAACTGAGACAATGATATATATATATATATATATATATATATATAGCTCAGTATATATTATATATATTATTTTTATATATATATATATATATATATATATATATATATTATATATATATATATATATATATATATATATATATATATAAATGTATATATATATATATATATATATATATATATATATATATATATATATATATATATATATATATATATATATATATATATATATATATATATATATATATATATATATATATATATATATATATTAGCTCAGTAAGTGTTAAAGATGCTCTAGCCTTTACTTCATGAAAGTACCAAATTATCATAGCTTTAAAACAAGTGTTATAAAGCTAATTAAATTAATGGGTCGATCATAAATAAAAGGCCTCGTGATCGCAGTGTTATTTGTGCAGGACAATTATCTTTATAAATTTATATTTTGAAAATTAGAGAGAAAAAAAGAACGAATAAAAACAGTTTGTTTTTTAAACAAAATAATATTTAGAATAAAAAAATAAAAAACTATAATTTGTTTTTTATTTTTTTTATTTTAAGTCCCTAAAGGTGAATTGTTAGGTTATTATTATTATTATTATTATTATTATTATTATTATTATTATTATTATTATTATTATTATTATTATTATTATTATTATTATTGTTATTATTATTATTATTATTATTATCATTATCATTATCATTATCATTATTATTATTATTATTATTATTATTATTATTATTATTATTATTATTATTATTATTATTATTATTATTATTATTATTATTATTATTATTATTATTATTATTATTATTATTATTATTATTATTACTTTTATTGCATTTCACCGCTTGCATCACCTCTTCATTCCACCAATCACTATTGACATATTTACATACTACTTTAGCACACCCACATACTTCTCTTGAACTACTAACATACTTTTCCTTCATTTGCATCCAGATTTGTTCAGTTTATCATGTTCACATTCAACTAATTTATTTGTAAGTGCCCTCACATACTTTCCTTATAACCCTGTTTATTTTTAACTTATCAGTACTAATTCTCTCCACTTACCTCCTCTTTTCTTTCTTCTCCATAAAATAACATAATGATCTGATGTTCCCATTACCAACTCCCTCACTCTCGTATGCTTATGAATAACCTTGTGTTCAAAAAAATGCATTACTTGACACCTTACCTTTCTCCTCACAGAAATCAATCACCTACCTACCATTAACACTAATTACCTCATATATATATATATATATATATATATATATATATATATATATATATATATATATATATATATATATATATATATATATATATATATATATATATGTATATATATATATATATATATATATATATATTATTATTATATATATTATATATATATATATATATATATATATATATAGACATATATATATATATATTATATATATATATATATATATATATATATATATATATATATAAAGCTGGTAACCTCCTAGTGCAAATTATTATCATCAGCTCTAATTTTTAATTAAAATGTGCCTGGATTGTATAAGCTCTTTTTTAGTGAAACGTGTGAAAACCAATTAAACTAACATCAATGATATTTAAATTTTTGCGTTTTGGATATATATATATATATATATATATATATATATATATATATATATATATATATATATATATATATATATATATATATATATATATATATATTATATATATATATATATATATATATCACGAAATAAATTTGGTATTATGGCCATGAATGCGAATGTTTAGAATGAAAGATCTGATGACGTTGCGTGCCCTTATGGACTAAAAGTAGGAAAGAAAAGTGGATAGAACTGTTCATTGAGAGTGATTAGATGATATCAAACGTGGTATAAACACCACCAAATACATCTATGGAACTTGAGAGTCAGGGGTCGAGTTCAAAATAACCCTAAGTAAAGGTTTACAGAAATGAATTGAGAGAAGCTAAAACTAATTCTTAAACAAAATGCTACATCGATAATGTCTCTAGTTGTAATTCTTAACCTGAAGCAGAAGGTTGTTTAAAGAGACACCCGAGACACCCAATAAGTAAATACGACAGTTAGGATTGATAAACAGAAATGATTCCAAAGATTGGATACACTGTTGAAGCGTAAAAGTAAATATGACGCTATATAAATGGTAAAGTAAGAAGCTCAACTGAATAACAGTGGTTATTACTTCAAGCAGTCATTAGAGTAGAAAACGAAGTGTTTTCTCTAAGGACTGAAAGGAAGGCCAAAACTTCATTGATGATTCAAAATATTCTGATGGATGTAAAAAAAAAAAAAAAAAAACTTAATATAAAGAAAGTGAAAGATATAAAAACAACGATTCGCAGAAATTAATAAGACCATGGAAATATGAATGAATTATTTTTTTAATAATTAAGGTATTGAGAATTTGTCAAGAAGAAATCAACAAATGATATAAGACAAGTTTCTAAGCTTGCGAGAAGAATAATGCTTAAATAATGAAATGCAACATATAACAATGGAGAACTGCAGTGATAGTAAAAAGTGTTTATGGAGAGGTACAATGAATATATCGGAACTAGGATGACTGACATACATGGATGGTTCTGTAAAGTTGTTCTTTTTACATATATATATATATATATATATATATATATATATATATTATATATATATATAGATATTTATATATTTTTATAAATATATATATATATATATATATATATATATATATATATATATATATATATATATATAATTTATAACGCCCTACATAAAACCCCAAAATCCCAATCTAATCCTTGGCCTCTGACCCGGTGGTTGAGGCGCACGCGCGGGACCGATCCTAAAGCAATTAAACTGTTTCGGTCAGCAATAAATTCACTCCTTCAATTCCAGAAAAAGTCAGAGAAGTTAAAAACGTTCAATAGCGTGACGGGAAGAATCTGATAGATAATATCAATCAAAGAGTTATTATATATATATATATATATATATATATATATATATATATATATATATATATATATATATATATATATATATATAGAAAAAATAAATAGTATATATATATATATATATATATATATATATATATATATATATATATATATATATATATATATATATATATATATATATATATATATATATATATATATAAACTCGTTAATAATAGTGAAGCAAGCCAAATTTTATGAAACTTGCAGGAAATATTTGAAATGAGTTGTAGACAACGAAAAACGTTAAAAAAAAAAAAAAAAGACACTAGAAATTATACAAATGCATGGTGCACAATCCTTTGTTTTCTGAGGCACATCCGCCCGTACCTCCAACCTTGAGTGGTTTCTTTAATACCATAAGCTAATAAAACTTAATATAAAAAAAAGAGGCTAATACTAATAAGAATTTATTTTAGTTATAATATCAAATTAAGAGATATTATATAACTTTTAGCGGGATATTTGTCGAGTTTTTTCTTACATTTTTCTATCTTTAAAACTCATTTCAAGCATTTCATTAAGTTTCAGTAAAATCGTCTTCCGGGTCGGTATAATTGATAAGAACCTCTATAGACAAATGTAATAAATACATAATTAGAAGTTGCCACAACTCTTTTCAGGCTTATTTTTCAAGTTTATATATATATATATATATATATATATATATATATATATATATATATATATATATATATATATATATATATATATATATATATATATATATATATATATATATATATATATATATATATATATATATATATATATATATATATATATATATATATATATATATATATATATATATAGAAAGAGATATATATATATATATATATATATATATATATATATATATATATATATATACATACAAATAAATAATAATAACAAAGTTAACGCCGTTAATCCTTAATCGTTAACAAAAAAATTAACGGCGTTAACCATTAAAGCGTTTATCGGTAAAGAATGTAACGGAAGTTAACGTTAATCGTTAACGTTAACCGTCTTCAAAATATGTAGGAATAGTAATAATAATTGTTAATTTTCTTTTATTATGATTGCAGATATTCAAATTATTTTAATGAAAAAATTATATATATATATATATATATATATATATATATATATATATATATATATATATATATATATATATATATATATATATATATATATATATATATATATATATATATATATATATATATATATATATATATATATATATATATATATATATATATATATATATATATATATTTTTATAAATTACAACGCTTATTAGGCCTACTTATATTTTTCACTCACTAGTCACAAAAGAAGCAAGTTCAAGTAACGAATGAAAGAAGTTAATGACTCATTGAACGGGCAACAGTCACTATCTTTTTTTTTCTTCAGCGAACCAATAAGAAATGAGAATACAGCATAAGAAAAACATGTTAAACATTACTAAACGGGATAATAACCGTGTAAGAATAAACACATTTTGAGCCATTGAGAGAAGCGTTTAGGAAATTTTGGAAAAAAAAGTTTATCTGTTATCGAAATCGAATCTAATACAATTTAAAATCTGATAAGAAAATATTTTATAAACACTCGTAAATTAAGGTGTATCGGGAAAATTTTTAACTCGTTAACGTTAATTCACAAATGTAACTCGTTAATAGTCCGTTACTTCTTTTCGAAATTAACGAAAGCGTTAAAAGTTAACGAGAATTAATTAACGGATTAACGCGTTAATGCCCACCTATATATATATATATATATATATATATATATATATATATATATATATATATATATATATATATATATATATATATATATATATATATATATATATATATATATATATATATATATTTAAATATATATATATATATATATATATATATATATATATATATATATATATATATATATATATATATATATATATATATATTATATATATCCACAGAAGGTGTTAGAACCACTGCCGGGGGCTGCATTCTGCTGGGGTAAGCCACACCAGCACGACAGACAAATTTGCAATAAACAAGACAGAGATAAATTTCGGGAGTGCGAATCGGACTAGTGGTAGAGTCTCCTGTACATTGTCTAACGGCGACGCTGTTGTCAATTGCCCATCCTACCGCGCGAGCGAAATTTTTCTCCGTCCTATTATTGCAAATTTGTCGCACAACAAGCCTGTCAGCTCCATATATCGGCGTTGCTTGATTTGGTTGGTTTCTCCTAAACAAGGAACACCCCAGCAGAACCCCGTGTAGCACCGGCAGGGGGTTTTAAATACTCCTTCTATGGATTTAAATAGTACTGAGTTTCAATATATATATATATATATATATATATATATATATAGAGTATATATATATATATATATATATATATATATATATATATATATATATATATGATTTAATTACATAGTTCATAGAAATTATCTCTATCTAATGGCCTTTTATTAGTTTTATAATTAACCAAATTATATATTTAATATTTTTTTATACATTTATTTTTAACCTTTTTTCTCTTCTCTTAAGATACAAAAAAATTATATAATTAAAATTAAGCAATTTAATCTATTAAACTTTTTTTCAGCGTTTCATTATATAAATTTGAGTTAAGTACACAAAAATATTCGGTAATTTTCGTTATTTACGAGAAATATTGAGTTTCAGGTCATAGGAGGATCCCTTCTCATGCACAAACACACACACACACACCTACATACACCTGCACACACACACAATACACACACATACACACACACACCTACACACACACACAATTAAACTCTGCACATTATATATATATATATATATATATATATATATATATATATATATATATATATATATATATATATATATATATATATATATATATATATATATATATATATATATATATCGAAACTTAACTCTTTTCTTTTTATTATTAGATTAAACATGAAAACCAGCCGGCAGTTAACTTTTATGACTAAGCAGAGAACCAGTTGCTAAAATTTTGGTGACTCACCACTGGATAAGTCTAATAACTAATCAAATAAATAAATATCAGTGAGGTCTAAATTGATATAGTTTTCAACTTATACTTCCAATCAAAATTTGTGTGTTAGAAGACTTATCTATCAAACAGTTCAATTATGGGTAAATAACTTTGACAATCAGAGGGAATTAGAGGGATTTGGGGGTTTTGGGGATTAGAGGATTAGGGGAGTAGGGGATTAGGGTCTGGCATTCAGAGGGTTCATAATAATCAAACCCAAAATGACTTAGAAATTTATGATAAATTTATATAAATCATAAATAATAATGGTTTAAAATTAAACTTCCCAGAATCCTCTCCTCCGACCTCCCGAAAAATATATATATATATATATATATATATATATATATATATATATATATATATATATATATATATATATATATATATATATATATATATATATATTATTATATTTATATATACATATTATATTATATATATATATATTATATATATATATATATATATATATATATATATATTTTTTAGTGATCATTATATCTTGATCTAGCATTATATATACATATATATATATATATATATATATATATTATATATATATATATATATATATATATTATATATATAAATATATTATATTATATTATAATATATATATATATATATATATATATATATATATATATTATATATATATATATATATATATATATATATATATATATATATATTATTATATATAAATATATATATATATATATATATATATATATATAATATTTATTGAGGGTAATAAACGTATATTAAAAGAATGGAAAAGATAAAGAAATAGATTTTAAGAACAGAACAATAATATTTTTCTTTTGCAATTGTTTTAATACAAAAGAGTTTGTATTGTCTCGCATCCTTTCCAAACACACGCATAGAGACACACACACACACACTTACACACACACATACACTCACACACACACACACACACACACACACACACATACACACACACACACACACACATACACACATAAACATTTATATATATATATATATATATATATATATATATATATATATATATATATAGCATATATATATATACACACACACATATATATATATATATATATATATATATATATATATATTCTTATGTGGTTTAATTGTTTCTGTGGCTAGGTGACAAAGTTATATATATATATATATATATATATATATATATATATATATCCGCATATATATATATATATATATATATATATATATATATATATATATATATATATATATATATATATATATATATGAAGTTATGCACGAAAACGCGAAAGCGTTTCAATGATAAATGCGAAAACGGTTAAACACCCATCTGACTGAACGAAGTACACTG
>JABUQX010040423.1:10000-25000 GCA_015478945.1 Trachelipus rathkii
ATTATAAGAAATTTTTTTTTTTAGATTTTAAAAAAGGTGAGAAGTTTAATATGTTGTTTAAAATAGGATCTATTGTTTTTTTTTTTTTTTTTTTTTTTTTTTTTTTTTTTTTTTTTTTTTTTTTAAAATATTGGTGTTGGTAATGCAAAATGACTCGGAGAGTTTTCTCAGGTGTATGTCATTCATGTTAATAATGGGTGTCATGTGGTCAGCATTTATAAAGTGGTTGTGGGTGGATCTGTGGATGGTAAGGGCAGAGTTTAGGTTATCTGTTTTTAGATCGTATTTATGTTGGTATCTTCTACGGGTGAAGTCGATAGTTTCTCCGATGTATGCTTGATTACATTGTGAACAAGGAATTTTGTAAACGTATTGTGAGGTGGAAGTATTGTTGTGTGTGTGTGGTTTTAGAATTTTTTTGAAAGGGAGAATATTTGAGGAATATTTGTATTTAATTATTGTATTTAATTTGTATTTATTTGAGGAATATTTGTATTTAATTACCACCCATTATTCACAATACTGTTAAAAAAATACTACTGAATCTCATACACATTTCCCTCCTCAAATATTTCCCTTTCAAAAATTCTAAAACCATCACACACACACACAATAACTTCACCTCACAAATTACTTTACAGAAATTCCTTGTCACTAATGGTTTAATCCAATGTCATTACAGTGGTGTTAGGAATAGTAGTTCGGATTCAGCGCACTGGTAGATAAGCGAGTGACAGCCAGATTTTATAAAGTGAGGAGATGCCGTATCTAAAAGCCACAGATAACCTAACAGTATTATAATTATATTTTTTATGACATCAATATTTTATCTGCACTCACAGCTTCACCTGTTATATGAACATTGTTAACATTGATAACATACACCTGAGAAAACTCTCCGAGTCATTTTGCATTACCAACACCAATAATTTTAACATACAAAAAAACGAATACATAATAGATCCTATTTTAAACAACATATTAAACTTCTCACCTTTTTTAAAAAATCTAAAACAAAAACTTTCTTGATACTATTTTGATTTTAATTTATTTATTTATATTTAGTCTGTATATCACACATCTGAAAGAAGGTCACGATTCGACCGAAAGCTCATGTAATGTAATTTATTAATAATAATATTTAGAAAAAAATTTCTTCTGCTGAAATTTCCTGAATCTAATTTCTCTATAGGCATATTCACTATATATAATATATAATATATATATTATATATATATATATTATATTAATATATATATTATATTATATATTTTGTTAAGGGGAGTGTGCTATAAAGCTAAGCGTCACTTCCCCAGGTGTAATTCGCACAGATATAAACGTATTAATTAATTTTGTCAAATTCTGAAGTTCGTGAAGTAAGAAATTATATTAAATAGACTAACTATTAGTGAACAGGATATTACCTTTCTTAACTCTTCCACTTTGGGCCGTCGTCCACGAAGAAAAGTATCTAAATCGTGTCCACACGAGAGCCAACCAATTAGGGATTTCTCCTAATGGAGGGTCAACGAGTAGGACTTCGATTCTGATCGGCCAACAGTGTCCAAGTGATTGTGGTATGTCATTATATTTTCTATTTCTAACAATTACACTTTTCCATTGAATTTACTACTTTGACAAAAACTAAACTATGAACAAAAAAAACAATAGAAAGGTCTTAAAAAAAAATGTAATTGTTACTGTTTTTAATAGAGCCGGATAAATATTATTAACAGATACGAGATACACAATTAGTATCCTCGTATTAATTTGATTTAAGTACAATTGACCTTCAACTGGCCACGAGAAAGTATACGATAGTACTGGTTCGTGAAACTAATGATCGGAAAATTTAAGGCAAAATCTGGGTAAATTATTATTATTAACAATTATAGACTGCTTCTCAAACTTAGCTTAATGGCGTTAATGTTTGATATTGTTTTCTAATCCTTCCATTTACTCTATTTTTTCTCCACAATTTGTGAAGGTATGAACTTAGTCAATTAGTAGTAGTACTTGTAGTTTTCTATTTTCAGTAGTGCTTGTAATCGTAGATTGAATGCAAATGTAGATTTAAGTAGTATTCTTTTTAGCTTCCCAAGATATTTATTTAATAATTTATAATTTGGTTTCCTTTCTTTCCAGAATTGAATCTATTCAGACGAGGTTGCTATGAATACAGAAGTGAGACTGAAGCCTATAAAAGTATTTTCTAAACAGCTTATGGAGAACGCAGGAAAATCCCAGCCTATGAAAAGCTATCACTATATAAAAGACTCTGGCATATGAGTAGCTCCCAGCATATGAATACAGCAGATAAAGCTCCCAGTATATGAAAAGCTGCAGGAAAAGCTCCTGGCATATGAATACAGGAAAAGCTCCCGGCGTATGAATGTAGCAGGTAAAGCTCCCAGTATATGAACCCTGTTTAAGATAATAACATAATAACCTTTAGCTTCTTTTAACTATTTTAACTAAAATAAATCTATTTTTATTAATGACTTTAATTATAAATTACTAACCCTTTCCTTTTAAGATTAAAGAATTCCAGAGAGGGGCGATAGTATAATAAGAGCTAGCTAGATGGCTTCAGCACTTCGAATGAGCAAAACACAGAGGTCTGCAATACAAGCAAGGTATTTGTTTTATTGAATTATTAGGATTAATTAATTAATTATTTTTAAGTAAGCATTGCAGTAACGAAAACAAGCAACAAGCAAAATTAGAGGTAAGCGGAGAACATACCTGATTTTGAATAAGTAATGTCTTTGATGAATATGAATAGGATATCTTCTATGAATATAGTCTTCTATGATACTAACGATACTAACAGTATAACAGTATTTCCTTTCACATTTACAGTTTAAATAAATTTAAAGAAATAAGGAAATAAATGCAAAGTTAAATTAAGTTTACTAAACAGATATCATTCATCAATGTTCTGAAAGATAAATCTAGACATTATTTTTGTTTAGGTTACTAAAGCTATTAATATCTAAAGTAATAAATGAACCATATTTGATACTTGATAACCCGATGAATTTCTGTGCTTGGGCAAAAACGTGACTCACTCCTTAAAACTAGCTCCACAATTACCATACAAATTGTCAGTACAACAGCCCCCCTAACATCCCCCTCCGCTAAACTTGAGCCCCTCCCCAAATAACTCAACATTTACAAACATTTTTGGAGAGGTTATAGATACAAATCGGAGGAAATGGTGAGAACGCTGCTATACGAACCAGCACTGCAATTTGATCGTAAAATACTTTCCATTAAATAATAAATATAACCATGTAATCAACCACATTACATAGGTAAATTTCATGAAAAAGTTTTCTTTAATATATCTTTAATATGAAAATATGAAAATATAAATATTACAAAAATATAAATATAAGTATTTTTACCATACATGTCGTACCAACTAACGACAGTATATTATTTAATATAATATTTACAAAAACATACAACTCAAACTTTACAATACATGTCGTACCAACTAAACGACAAGTTTATTATTTACATACTTATTGGTGATTGGAAGAAGACATAGAACTAGAAATCATGTCATCCTCCTCATACATAATTTCGATCCATTGCTGCAAAGCTAATTTGCGCTGGACCTCAGTAAGTTTCTCCCATTGTACTTTTTGCATAACATTACGAATGCTTTGTCGTTGCTCTCTCTTGACCACAGGATCAAGAGTGGTTACAGTAGTCTCATTCGGGGTTTTAAGCACATAAGAATTAGGAACGTTTGAACTTGAATTACCGGATGTACCAGGTGTAGAATCATAATAAGACCCTTTTTTATCTGATGACTCCGGGTAATAATAAGAATAAGCATAAGACTGTGGTGCCGATGAGTCGGACCAAGTCTGATTTGAATACCCATAAGTACTTGAATAATTTGAATTATATGAAGTAGACCCCAAATTATACCCCGAGTAAGACCCATAATTATAATTGGTTTGAGCAGGTTCTAAGACTTTGTCGTATTCAGGATAGTATTGAGAAGTCGACGGCTGAGGATTATCATAAGAATAAGGGGATTGATAATTTCCACGCTTAATAGGTCTCAACGATCTATTGTTTCGTGTTCTATTAGTTAAGGTCGATTTTATTGACTTTGAACGAGATTTTTGAGGCTGCAAAGGGAATTCATGACTATAGTTATCAAACAAAGCCCCCAAAAATAATTCATTGGGATGTAGCCCATCGGGAAGCAAAGGTGATTTTAAGGTATTTTGCAACCTTTGAAAATATTGATTATGGGGCGTTTTGTTTGCCTCTCTACTATATCTACTAATCCCATGATGATAATTAAGTATTTCGGTACCCCTAAGGACATTCTTATTAGGCCATTGATAATGAACTGAACTTAAGGACTCACATTTATCAAAACTATATATGGCATGATCACGCATATTAATGGGGTTAAGATCAGGATCATTTATACAATGATCAGCAAAAGCGATTTCCCCATTTTTTTTATAATCCGCTCCTGATTAAATGTGTACATATCCTGTATGGGTGGGATAACTAAATAAGTTTTAGCCTTTGAGTTCGCTTTTTGCACAATATCATCGATCTGTGTCATGATGGATGGGATTTCTTCAACCTCGAAATCCGGGATCGGCTCAAAAACCGACATAGTTTTATTTTCAGAATTAATTTCCTTGGACTTCCAGGCCATTGTAGTGAGGGCCCAGAGAATCACATAATCAACATTGGAGGACATAAATTGAGATACTCTGTCGACACAATCTGGCAACTGTCTACCAGGAGAAAAATCTACTTTAGTGTTTAAGCCGTATTTTCGGCGAATCAGAGCTTTATTATCTCGAAATAAAGCTACCTCCGAAGATCCAATGGCAAGTAACAATGCCATGATTAATTTTGTACAAAAATGAAGTGTTGTAATTCGTGGGCGTTGTTGACAATTTCTCAAACGATTTTGGTCAATACAGTACAGCCACACCACAACACAGCAATACCTACAAAAATACAAAAATACCATTAATAATATGAGAGCAGAGAATATTTTTACATACATAGTTATAGAATTATAAATATATATAATAAACCCAAGATCCCTTCTTTTCCAATCTGAATAAAATAGTTAAACAATAAAGAAGAATTTCTAAACCAATTTTATGGTCAAAGAATTTAATAATCAACCAGAAAATCTATTTAGATTCCCAAAAGAATCAAGATTATCATTAATAATGCCTCACGAATACTCCAACATATCTGAGATTCCAGTACCCGTCTTACTTTCTTTTATTATGTACGCCTTCAATAATTCAACTACCTACTTCATCTAGATTGAAAATATATTAACGCATTTCAATGGCTTTCGCACCTTTATTTACGACGGACAAGAGACAATTTTTAATATATATACATATATATATATAGGGTGAAAAAACATTAATTAGGGTGTACAAAGGATTTCATTCCTTTGAAAACTTCAATCATAAGTACCCAACACAATCGAGGGTAATTATAAATATTTAAATTAAATATTTACTTCAATAGTATATAAAATAAATTTTTATAAATAGTAAATTTGTTAATTTAACTGGATACTTGTTATAATTGATCGTTAGATCAATATAACTCCTATCCCAAACCGGTAATTTCCAATGATTTAGTGACATCAATCGTTGCTGTGAAGACTCTGTATCAACTCCGCATCTTGCCTGCCGTATATGCCTTGTTTTCCTCGGATCAGTCATCTGTGGACCAACATTCATAAATCTAACCTAAATAACTGGAAAAACTAAAAACTTTGGATTAGGGTTAGACCTACATAAGAAATATACTGACTTGATTTTAAAATTAAATCAAATCAGAGCACAAGGCAACTTCTTAGTGCACTTAATGAAGAACAAGATTTCTTTCATTAACCAGTCGATACCGATACAAATAACTTGTTATATATTATTTGATACAACAGCTGATACTGATACTGAAAACTTGTAATTTTATTTAGCAATGCGTTTTGCATTACTAAAAATAGTGAAAACAAGATTCTCTTCATTAACTAACCGATACTTAACTTTAGTTTTGAGATGTTATTATGGTATGTAATAAATGATTGGGAATTCGAAGAAAGAATACAAATGATCTTTAAAAAAAACTATTATATCATTTATTACTTTTTCAAAATATTTAGTACTCAAGATTCAAGACATTTAATGAAATATAAGTACAGAATTATTTTTTATTTTTATATTTTCCCAACCTACGGAAATATTTATTTCAAAATATTTTTTCAACGAAACCGCAATTATGAAATTATAAAACGAAACGATAGAATTACTCAAATGATTAATCAATTTACAATTGACTCAACCGACAGAAATTTTTTTCAAATCATCTTCTCAATGAAAACGCAATTATGAATTTATAAAACGAAATGATAAAATTACGTGAATGATTAATTAATTTAAATTAAGATAGGCAAAGTCCTACAATTTTCCAAGAAAAAGTTATTTTTATTTAATTTTTTCGAACGAGTTACGACTTTTCTCAGTTACTCCATAAAAGAGTAAGTATTACGATAATATTTAAAGGAGGCTTGCCCTTCTACGCTTAGTTATATATTCCAACGGTGTCGACATTACATTGGGTAATATGGGGGCAGGGCCCATACGTCTCGTAAAAGGCCTATCTTTCCCAGTTTCAATCCCGGCAGGGTCCTGGACATCTAATCGTCCACTGGCTGCGTCAGCAGAAGAACTCAACCCCGGTGAAGGAACTAAGACCGAACTATGACACGGCAAACTCCTTGCAGTAGCAGTAACCAAATCTGCATTTGGTGGACTAAATCCATAAAATTCGGTTAATGGAGAGCTGGTAGAACTGTCAAAAAAATCAGGATAAGGATTTATATCAACATCCTTCACAACTGGTATTGGTCGATCACCAAAGTAGGACTGGGGAGTTGGATGATTTTCCGCCGCATCTATTGTAGTAGGATCATTATCTACTAACAGTGCAGATAGATTCCTCCTGATACCATCATCATCATCCTCCAACACTGACGAAGTGAGAAAGAGGGGTACTGAAAATGAGTGGGATAACAGTGGGTATACATGTCATGATAATCCAAGACAGGTGTTGAAATTTCACCCCCACTATCCAATATATCATCCTGGTCTATCGTACCCACTGAATATTCTGGACTCCCTAGAGATTTATTCTCAGGGGACAATAAAAGTTTTATAGGTGACGATGAGACCTGTAATGCTGGTTCCCTCGTTTGCTCGACTATGGAATTCACAACAGGTGTAATAAGCCTGGAGGAACCACGCCTTTCTTCATTCAATCTCTCTAGATCATGACTTAGATCCGGCAACTGGGAAAAGATATCCATCGCTATGGGATTAAATTGTAATTGTAAAAATCCCTCAAAATCTGCTTCTTCCTCTTCTATATGACTAAAACTACTGTCAAATAAGGAAGATTCCATAAGTGTATCACAATCTTCCGTCATAGTGATATCTGATCCATGTTCAGAAATAAGATCTGCAACGTCAGAAACAACATCTTCATCTATCTCCTCTATCAAATCGGACTCATCCGAGAAAAACTTCTCACTAAGATCTTTATTACGATTTAAATATTTTCTAAGATATTGAGGGATGTCAATCCACCCTCTCAATTGTGAAAAATGAACTTTTTGTAAACGGTCGGAGGGTGTATTAAATCGTCGAATCCGATAAGTTACCCGATTAGGATTTACTTCTACTACAATAAAAGGACCTTCCCATTTGTTCTGCATTTTCATAGTGGCACTTGGGCCCGTTCGGATAACCTTCCGAGCTACCTTTTGGCCTTTACGATAAGGCTTAAAATTAGCACTACCTTCCTTCCAATATTGGGGAAAGGTATGTGTTGGGGAGTGCGATTTTTTCAACAAAAAATCAGAGGGAGACATATTTAATGAACTGTGAGAAGTATTATTATAGATTAATACTGACGAGGGCAATTCCTCATCCCAATTGGCAGGTTGTTCGAGAACTAAACATTTGAGTATCTGAATTAAGCTACGGTTAAATCGCTCGCACACACCATTACTTGAGGGGTGAAGTGGAGAGGTACGTATATGTTTAATGTTTGCCTCTTGCATTACCTGTTGAAAGACGTGGGAGGTAAACTCCGTCCCATTATCGGTAAGAATACGGTTAGGCACCTTAAGAAGAAAAGGTAATATGTGATGCTTGAATTTATGAGAAACAGTGGGACTGGATTTATCGGCGATTGGGACCACTGCAGCCCACTTAGAAAAATGATCAATAAGAACTAAACAATATTTATTTCCCTTAAAGGTTTTAGGGAATTGAAGTAAATCCATGGCACACAAATCAAAAGGATCACTGGCCAGGATTTTCAACATCGGAGGAGTAATGTTCGACGAAAACGTTTTCTGCATCTGACACACCGGACAACATCTAACTACATCAGAAACAACCTGATTAACTCGAGGGTGCCAGAATTGCTTATATATTAGTTGTATTAACTTATTACGTCCAATATGTGCACAAGACACATGAAGACTTAAGACTATATGTAGCAAAAGATCCAGGGAAACTAAATACAATAGGTTCCCCGCTTTAGTCTTAAAATATAACACTCCATTTTCACAAAGAATTTGGTCTTTATACATTCGATATGGTTTGGCTACTAGTTGCCAGTTAAGGTTAGGATTTGGTAGTCCCAGGCCTCTTAACATGAACTTAAGGTTCCGATCATTACTTTGATCCTGAACTACCTCCATATCATGCACACTTGTGTGATGGACTGTGACATTCCTTACCACAACGGCACAGGTCCGCAAAGACTTTATAGACAATTGGATACCTTCAGCAACCACGTGTATTTTCTTTCCATCTAAACGGATTAATTGTTGACGAGCCATATCAGGAAGAAGATGATTATCTCTGAGGGCACATGTACCCAATATTAACGTGTGTTCTTCCATATATTTGTGGGGTACAATGAAAAACTCGCCGGGTTGAGTTGAATATCCCGTTTGAAAATTCAATCGTAAATTAACGAAATGTGTGATCGGGATTCGTTCGTTATTGCCGAATCCGGTTATCGCTCTCACCCCAACCCCCGCGGAAGGTAACATAACTTTATCCTCTTCCAACAAAGATATGACTTCCGAGCTAACCAAATTTATGCCTGCTCCACTATCTACAAGACAATCAAATCGAGGAGACACTTGGTTATCTAGAGTGACAACAACCATCAACGGGTCGATATCTGCCTGACAGAGATTAATGGCTATGATCATCTCCTCATCTATGTTGTCAGAAAGATGGGAGGCACAATCATCCACGAGATTTGGTGTTATTGAGTCTGAGTTTAAGTCGGTCTCCACAAAACGACTCATCTTCGTGGAGAACGAGGGTTTAACGCTGAATCCCGTGAACTAACCGTTTTTTCAGTGATACCCAAACACTGACCCTCATAATGAGGTAAATTACAATTTTCACATGGGTTTAAATATGGACGTGATGAACGCATCTCCTCCCTTCCATGAGTCAATCCTCCCTTGTTATCGGAGTCATTACAGGGCTGAGAGGTGATTTTCCTCACCACCCCTGAAATAGCCTTCTTGGTAGGGCCCCGAAGAGGGGTACTGGGTTCACACTCAATTACCTTATTCTCATTATTTCTGACGTCATACCCTGTATTTCTGGGAGGTGTCTTGTAAGGACACTTTATCCCCGGATGGGGTCCTTGGCAAAACGGATATTCTATTTGACGTGAATTTGGGGGTGACGACAACGCGGACCTTTCTATGGCCCTTTTTCTTACAATAGCTACAAATTCCCAAGAATTTGTAGCATTCCTTCATACTATGGCCAACTATCTCACAATATTCACAAACTATTCTATCTTTCAACGGGACGTTCATTGTGAGCTTGAGAACGGTCTACATTTCTCGGAAAACTACGGCGTTGGTCCCGATAGTCACGGTTACCATACTGTTTTACTGGTGGAGGACTACTGTTTGAGGACTTCGGTTGTGGATGTTTGTCTCCTTTCCTCTGCAACACATCAGTCCAGCGGGGATATACAGTATCTATCCTTATGATTGAATCAACCGAGTCATTCAACGCTTCTCTTTCATTTTTATTCCTATGTTTTTCCACGGACTTTTCCACATGTTCAGAAGATGTTTGAGAAATGGAATTGGGATATGCAATATTATCGCTCTCGAGCGAATCCGCGAACCCTACGATTTTTTCCCAAGAAATCCTTCGACCTTTCTCCATTTCCATCATTTTTATATATTTCCTCACACTTTTTTCAATATACGGTGGTAAACTGCACAAAAACGCAGTCCGAAGCGATTCATGTTCTCTCATATCGAGTCCACGATAAGCCTTGCGCGCTAGTCTCTCCAATCGAAGAGCGTACATCCGAATACTTTCGTTACGATTACGATGAGCCGCATGATAGGCTTGAATAACATATTCTTCTTTGATCTTCTCCTCGTCCTGATACCATCTGATTAAATTATCTCTGACTGAAAAATAGTTCCGGTCTTCTTTGATAATTAACCTATATAAATCCAAGAATTTTCCTTCCAATTGTCGTCCCAACAACCTCAACCATTGGTGTGGGGCGTTCGGATAATGTAACCCACAATAGGCTTCAAAATCATACAAATATCGTACAAGATCCTGTTCTGCCTCAAACCTATATTTACCAGGATCCACAACCTTTAATCGTTGTGAATTTTTCAACAGCTGTGCCAACATAGCAATTGATTCTGTCAGCATATCTAAATGTTGTTTAATTTGTTGGCCTGTATACAAAGAAGCGTCATTAGGATCATTAGACCCCATATAAGACCTTTGTGGCTGTGGTTGTAACCGATTTCCTGATAACGGCTGCACCAGATTAGGGTTTTGAACAGGATCACAATACCTGTGATCATGTTGGTTAGGCTGCAATAGGTTAGGATTTTGTCTAGGATCACCATATCTGTGATCGTATAGGTTAGGCTGTAATAAGTTAGGATTTTTGCTAGGATCACTATACCTGTGATCGTTTAGGTTAGGTTGTGATAAGTTAGGATTTTGGCTATAATCACTATATCTGTGATTATTTAGGTTAGGCTGTGTTAAGTTAGGATTTTGACTATAATCACTATACCTGTGATTATTTAGGTTAGGCTGTGATAAGTTAGGATTTTGACTATAATCACTATACCTGTGATTATTTAGGTTAGGCTGTGATAAGTTAGAATATGGACGAAGATCAATATATCCATAATCATTTAGGTTAGGTGATCGTAAGTTAGGATTTACGTTAATCGAATCATAAAACTGTTGGGATCTCAACGATTCCGTTCCTAGGTCCGACCTCAACGGTGGATTGTATGATCGCGGCGGATAATATTTATCTCGAAATTGGGACCTCAACGGTTCCGTTCTGAAATCCGACCTCAACGGTGGACTATAAGATCGCGGCGGATAATCTTTATCTCTAAATTGGGACCTCAACGGTTCCGTTCCGAAATCCGACCTCAACGGTGGACTATAAGATCGCGGCGGATAATCGTCATTTACGAACGAGACTTTCGCGTGAGTGTTCCCTACCTTTCTTTCGTCGCGTAATAAACCGGCGGACTTATGTACATTTTCCTCTAGAAGTTCTTTTTCATCCCTTTCAGGATGCCTACGAGAATGCGGATCCAACCGAAGTTGGTTTGTTTTGACGTATTTAGGTTGCGATATATCTTCATCAACAGCAAACCTATTTAAAGTTCTACCTCGAGGTAAACATTCCGCAAAACTTTGACCTTGTGCAACCAATCGATCAGATAACCGTTGGTGGTCTTTCACTAATTTTGACATAAAATTCTCTACAGTAGCTATTGGTAAAATTTCGTCTTGATCTAATGAGTTCTCTAATTTAGGTTTACTTATGTTAGCAGTATCTGAATATAAACACGGATCGGAGTCGTGTCTTCTAAGCATCGATCCTTGTTTACGCCGCACATAAATTAACTCTTGTCTGTCTCTTTCCTCCAACATTTTCATGTTGGGGGATTTAGGTATTAGCGAATAAGCCATACGTTTTAATTTATACTCCTATTTCGAGAACTAGTAAGTGGTATAGTACCGAAAAAGAATTCAAAGTATCTATGGGCGTTTGAAAGATGTCCAAACGACCGACGGAATTAAATTTGAACCAGCACTAAAACAAAATTTAGTGTGAATGTGAAATCTGTGAAGATCAACTGACTGTGAAATGAATCACAATCATGCGCCGTTGGCGAGCAGGAACACGAAGTCCCTGTTCGGGCGCCAACTTTTTGTTGTGTGATCTATGTTAAGGGGAGTGATGCTATACAAAGCTAAGCGTCACTTCCCCAGATGTAATTCGCACAGATATAAACGTATTAATTAATTTTGTCAAATTCTGAAGTTCGTGAAGTAAGAAATTATATTAAATAGACTAACTATTAGTGAACAGGATATTACCTTTCTTAACTCTTCCACTTTGGGCCGTCGTCCACGAAGAAAAGTATCTAAATCGTGTCCACACGAGAGCCAACCAATTAGGGATTTCTCCTAATGGAGGGTCAACGAGTAGGACTTCGATTCTGATCGGCCAACAGTGTCCAAGTGATTGTGATATGTCATTATATTTTCTATTTCTGACAATTACACTTTTCCATTGAATTTACTACTTTGACAAAAACCAACTATGAACAAAAAAAAACAATAGAAAGGTCTAAAAAAAAAGATGTAATTGTTACTGTTTTTAATAGAGCCGGATAAATATTATTAACAGATACGAGATACACAATTAGTATCCTCGTATTAATTTGATTTAAGCACAATTGACCTTCAACTGGCCACGAGAAAGTATATGATAGTACTGGTTCGTGAAACTAATGATCGGAAAATTTAAGGCAAAATCTGGGTAAATTATTATTATTAATAATTATAGACTGCTTCTCAAACTTAGCTTAATGGCGTTAATGTTTGATATTGTTTTCTAATCCTTCCATTTACTCTATTTTTTCTCCACAATTTGTGAAGGTATGAACTTAGTTAATTAGTAGTAGTACTTGTAGTTTTCTATTTTCAGTAGTGCTTGTAATCGTAGATTGAATGCAAATGTAGATTTAAGTAGTATTCTTTTTAGCTTCCCAAGATATTTATTTAATAATTTATAATTTGGTTTCCTTTCTTTCCAGAATTGAATCTATTCAGACGAGGTTGCTATGAATACAGAAGTGAGACTGAAGCCTATAAAAGTATTTTCTAAACAGCTTATGGAGAACGCAGGAAAATCCCAGCCTATGAAAAGCTACCACTATATAAAAGACTCTGGCATATGAGTAACTCCCAGCATATGAATACAGCAGGTAAAGCTCCCAGTATATGAAAAGCTGCAGGAAAAGCTCCTGGCATATGAACCCTGTTTAAGATAATAACATAATAACTATTAGCCTCTTTTACCTATTTTAATTAAAATAAATCTATTTTTATTAATGAACTTTAATTATAAATTACTAACCCTTTCCTTTTAAATGAAAGAATTTCAAAGAGGGGCGATAGTGTAATAAGAGCTAGCTAGATGGCTTCAGCACTTCGAATGAGCAAAACACAGAGGTCTGCAATACAAGCAAGGTATTTGATTTATTGATTTATTAGGATTAAGTAATTAATTATTTTTAAGTAAGCATTGCGGTAACGAAAACAAGCAACAAGCAAAGATAGAGGTAAGCGGAGAACATACCTGATTTTGAATAAGTAATGTATTTGATGAACATGAATAGGATATCTTCTATGACTATAGTCTTCTATGATATCGCAAATATTTCCTTTCACATTTATAGTTTAAAGAATTTAAAGAAATAAGGAAACATATGCAAAATTAAATTAAGTTTACTAAACAGATATCATTCATCAATGTTCTGAAAGATAAATCTAGACATTATTTTTGTTTAGGTTATTAAAGCTATTAATATCTAAAGTAATAAATGAACCATATTTGATACTTGATAACCCGATGAATTTCTGTGCTTGGGCAAAAACGTGACTCACTCCTTAAAACTAGCTCCACAATTACCATACAAATTGTCAGTACAACAGCCCCCCTAACATATATATATATATATATATATATATATATATATATATATATATATTATATATATATATATAATATATATATAATATATATATTATATATATATATTAAATTTGATATTCATTTATATATTTTCTGATTATATTGTCTTTGCTCTATGGTTTTCGTAGCACATCTGTGGGTCATGGTCTTTACCTTACACTTTGTATTGCCTCCTATGGTGAAACATTAGGGTAATGAAGAGAAAACCTATTTCGTGGAATTGAGTAATAAGAGAAAAAATCAATGAAAAGCTTAGATGTTTTAAAATATTCAAAGGTAGCAGTGGGGTGGAAGATTTAGAAAATTATAGGAAAAAATTGAAATTAATTTAACCCTTTCGCTGCTGAGGACGTCAACGTTGTCGGCACGCGTAATTGTGATTAAAGGAACTGATGCGACTATGTGGGTCGCATAAATCGTAATTCGTTCTATACGAAGTTCAGCCATGAACTCTTTGGTTTTCTTTCTAATTTTACGTTATACTACATTTATCTTGTGACCTTTGGCAATTTTAAGACCTGTTTGAGCATATAAATCCTGGCCCCGCCTTCGAATCTAGTTAGTATGAACCAAGCGCCATCAGCATGGAGGTGTTTCAAAGCTCGGTTTTATTGAAAATTTGGCTTATTATTCTAGATGCTGGGTGGATTTTTATCATTGTATCCCCCTTATCCCCCATCCCAATGACTTTCTTCTATACTTGGGAGCCCCTCAATCAATTTCTTTTCTTTCCTTCCCCTTACCCCATCCCCTTACCCAACCCCAATGTTTACAAAATTTCTTCATTTTATCTTACTTCGTACTTCTTGCTTCCTC